>MCJB01048574.1:0-151414 GCA_002018475.1 Nicotiana obtusifolia
GTCCCTGAGGGTGACGGGTAAGAGTTATTAGTTATTTTTAATGTTTATTGTTTTCTACGGTTTTAATAACATATTAATGTGTGTTTTTTTTTAATTACATTAAAGGTTTGACCCTTGTAATGTTACAACGAGGATAATAACCCAAGCAACACGAAAGCTATATGATAGCTCTTATTCGTGTTGGAGTGAATTTCCATCCACACTTAAGGAGGCAATTTTCAATGAATTTAAGGTATAAATGTTCTTTCAATCAGTACAATTATTTATATTTATGATATTTCCATATAAGTACTATGATATTTCCATCTAAATACTTAACTTCTCAAATACAGAGCAAGTGTGTGTGGGAACAGCGCTATAATGCGGAGGTTGCTGCCAACTTCAATCTCAAGGCACGCAAGCGGTTGTCCCATTGCTTTTCCAAAGATAGAAGGACGAATAAGAAGCCCTCCTGGTTGCAAGATGGTTTGTGGACTGATCTGCAAAGGCGATGGGCAACCGCAGATTTCATAAATAAGTGCGAGCAAGGAAAGAAAGCTCGTGCTTCGGAGACGGGAGGCTCTCTGCACACTGGAGGTGTGGTCAGCCTCGGTTCAATATAGAGAAAAATGGTACGTAATTGCTTAACTTAGTTTTAATTTTCAACGTCTAATCTATTTATTAACTAAAATTTATGACTTTTCAGGAGAAGAAGTTAGGCCGTCCGGTCAGGCAAGATGAGTTATTCAAGCAAATTCATACTGTCAAGAAGAAGAAAGATTCGGACGAAGAAAGTTGGGTCGAGGACCGAGCCTCGGCTGTACATGTAAGTTTTCAATTTTTATTAAGTACTTTGATTTAGTTTTATATAAGTTTTGAATACTAATTTAATTTTTCTTATAGAGTCGCTTCACAGCTGAGTTGGAAGAGTTTGCACGCAGCCAGCCAGCATCTTCGTCGGGCTAAACAGTCCAACCGTCGGACGAGGATGCTGAGAGACTATGGACGCAGGGGCTGGCGGTCCAAAAGGGGGGAGGGTATACGGGCTTCCCGCTAAGCAATTCTACCGCTATAGGTGTGGAATGCTCGGAATAGGCACTTCATCCGGAGGGGAGTCGCTTGATGGGGATACCCTCGCCTCTATGCGGGCCCATGTAGAAAAGCTCACATCCGAGCTAGAAGCTGCCAAGCAAAGAGAGAAGGAGAGAGAAGAAAGAGAGAAGGAGAGAGAAGAAAGAGAGAAGAAGAAAGATAAACGTAGAGATGCTCAGTATGCTGCTCTACGAAACCAAATCAAATCTCTCTTGGCTTCTGGCTCTTTTCCAATTCCCCGGTCACGGGAATCATCGCCGGATGGTCAGCTTGATGATGACACTTCATCCGGCGATGACGATGACGATGTAGACATTAGTAATCGTTAAATTGTAATAACAACTTATATAATGTATAAGTTCATTTGAACTTCAAACCTTATTGTTGTTTAATGTTGTTGTTTAATGTGTTGTTTATTGTAGTTGTTATTCTCGTTGTTGTTTGTTGTAGTTGTTCTTGTCGTTGTTGTTGTTTTAATGGCATAAAATGCTTCTTTTAGGAATTTGGTAAAACTGGCAGGTGGTGTAGCTGCCAAAACAGGCAGTTTCTGGAAAAAATATACCAAAAATAGCGACCAACTTTGGTCGCCAATTGGTCGCTATTTTGCTGGAAAAAAAATTGATTCAGCAAAATAGCGACCAAAGTTGGTCGCTTCTAGAAAATACAGAAAATTAAAATACTACATAAGCGACCAACTTTGGTCGCTTATTTAGTATTTTAATTTTCTGTATTTTTCTATAAGCGACCAACTTTGGTCGCTTAGTTTAGATTTTAATTTTCTAAATTTTTCAGTTGGCGATCAAAGTTGGTTGCTAAATTGGCGACCAACTTTGGTCGCTATCCACTAATGACCACCTGGATACTGACCAGACCATTGTGGTCGCTTTTTGGTCGCTTTTTGGCTGATAAGGACCAACTTTGGTCGCTTTTTTCGGTCGCTTTTTACCTGATTTTTAGTAGTGTTCGAAGGTAGCTTATAAAAACAATTTAGCATTTTTTATGGCTGGCTATGCTCCCTGTTAGGATATTAGATGCAGGCTCACTTTTGTATTGAGTCTATTATTTTGTATTAGTTAGTTCACCGGGTCAGGCCTACTATTTATTATAAGAGACTCTCTTTTGTTGTACAGATTTATCTTTTCTCCAATATAGAAAATATCAAATTCTCTCAAACCTTCTCTCAACTCTATGAACCCTAGTTTACATTTTGTCAATTCTTCTGTAAATCTCACTACTTAACATGGTATCAGAGCGTAATTCTGGTATATCGACTCATCAGCTTCTGATCGATGTTACCCTCTTCGGTTTTCGTCGAGTTTTTCATTTGGGCTACGTTCGCACTGGACTAGGGTTTTCTTTGTTTTTCTGGGTGATTCTAACCATTTTCTCCTGATTATCATCTTTTCCTGCTGGTTTTCACTACTTTTTTAGATAATTGATTTTACCTGGGTCGATTCGCTGGTTTGCTTCGAGCTAGGATTTTCTCGTCGGTGTTTGTTGAGTCGTCGGACCTTTGTTCACAAGGCTGTTCTCTTTTCGGTTGCAAAAGAGGGGGTAAACAAGTTCTATTCTCC
The DNA here is from genome assembly GCA_002018475.1 of Nicotiana obtusifolia. NCBI lineage: Eukaryota > Viridiplantae > Streptophyta > Magnoliopsida > Solanales > Solanaceae > Nicotiana > Nicotiana obtusifolia. Next base: position 2,646 of record MCJB01048574.1, read on the forward strand.
TATTCATCAATTTGTTTGTTGATTTGCTGATTGTTTCTTATTGCTAAATTTTCTCTCAATGACGAAAAATAATCCTATAGTTACACCTTCTTCTTCCTCTGCTACATCTCGTACTGTTTTTCACGAAGATGATTTTAAACATCCATGTCATCCATTATATGTACATCTATCAGATGTATTGAGAACCTTTTTGGTTTCTACTCCATTTGATGGAAGCTGCTATGGCAGCTGGAGGAGAAACATTCTGGTTGCTCTCTTCATTCGTAATAAACTTGATTTTATCAATGACACCTCTACCAGGCCTCTTCCAGGATCTCCTCTGGCACGACAGTGGCAACAGTGTAATTATCTTGTGGTTTCATGGTTGACTAATTACCTGTCAAAAGAAATATCTCGTAGTGTAGAATACTCTGAATATGCTAAAGACATTTGATGTGAATTGGAGGAGAGGTATGGTAAGACTGATGGGGCAAGAGTTTTTGAACTAAAGAAAGAATTAGCACATCTCTCTCAAGGGTCTTTAGACATAGCATCTTATTTTAATAAAATCAAACAACTTTGGGATGAAATAGCTTCTTATAAGGTCAAAGTTTGCACTTGTGGAGGTAAAGCTGCTGAGGATGAAGAGCATAAGGTTTACCAGTTCCTTATGGGTCTGAATGATACCTATATGCAAACTCGCAACAACATTATAATGATGAAACCACTTCCATCTGTTGGGAATGTGTACAACATCTTATTGTCTGATGAAAAGTATAGACAGGTGTCTTCTGCCTCTCAATTCTCCACAAACTCTGCTTCATTCAATGTTGGAACTTCTAAGCCATCATTCCCTTCCAAGGTTTCCTTTGAGGCTCCCAGGTCTTCTATCATATGCAAATATTGCAAGAAACCTGGGCATACTATAGATAAATGGTATAAATTGCATGACTATCCTCCCAATTTAAAGTTTAACAAAGGACCTCCCCCTCGTAGAACTGCTGCACATGTTGAAGTTGAATCCTCTGGTGGTTCTTCTGTGCCTAGTGATTCTGATGGTCCTGTTGAGAATGAGGAGTCCTCTGCCATACCTAACCTTACCAAGGATCAATACTCTCAACTGATGATCTTATTACAACAATCTCAGATTCTGCTTCCCCACATTCTCCACCTTTCTTGGCTTATGCTAACTTTGCTAGTAAGCTTATGCCTTATGAGAGTGTTTCTTATGGAGCTTGCATGTTGTCTAGTGTGAATGGCATTGTTTGGATAATAGACTCTGGAGCTATCGATCACATAACTTCAATTAGGAGTTTATTCTTTGATATAATCACTCTTCCTATTCCTTATCTTGTGTCTCTTCCAAATGACTATAAAGTGAAGGTTACCAATGTTGGTTCTTTAGCTTTATTTCCTAATTTAATCCTTCATAATTTTCTTTACATTCCTAGTTTTAAACATAATCTCATATCTATTGTCACACTCCATTTTACCCCCAAAAGAGATAGAGGTTATGGATTATTGTGGGTTAAAGAGTTTTTCCAGTTAAAATGACATTTTTGAAGTAGGATTTATTTTATTATTCCGAGTCGCCACTTGAAATTTGATTTTTGGGTGTTCCAAGTCACCTTTTATTTGAATCCCTAGTCAAAGAAAGATTTGACTCTATTTTATCGGTCCACGAAAACAAAGTTCGGGTAAGAAATTATGTTGACCTTGGAAGAAGGTGTGAGGCATTCTCCGAGTCCCGTGGTTCTAGCGTGGTCGCTTTATTGACTTAAAGTTGGCTTGAATCAATTCTGGATGAATTGTGAATTATTTGATTTTTATGTTTTTTCTATGTCCGCTTTTATTTGTGCATTTCAAATATTTATGAAATTTATTTAACAAGCTACAATGTTGTACACTTGTTTCACACATGTCATAAATCGTTACACGTGAAATGCACCTGCGATTCACAATATGTTTATTTTTATTATTACTTTAAAGTTGTAAGGTCAAGTCACGCGGACGTGCACTTGAATTTGGAGTTATATATCATGACTATACTACAAGAACTGTACCCATAGTCATGATAATTTATTATTGATCACGCCTAAATCAAGTTACGAATGTTCAAAAGTTGTTATGAGATTATTGAATTTAATTATCTTCCCGAGCTAGAAGAATTCAGACGATTCATTAATTTATAAGAAATGGACCGACTTGTTAAGCTATTGAGAATAGGCCTAAACTGAAGTGGGACAGGTGGGCGTAAGTAGAGTCGTTCTTGGCCCAAAAAATGGTATTTGAAAGGCCTTTTGTGCTAAGCTCTGGATCTAGCCCATTTCGTTTTGACACCAACTATTTACAACACAATTGAATTTGCTACATTTAGCCCTTTTACTTATTTACAGCCATAGCTAATTATTGTCAAAATTAAAATACTATAGTTATCTATTTCTAGTAAAGCATAGCAACAGAAAGCTAGAAATTCACTCTAAATATTAAACCATATAAAACTTCAACCATAAACTCAGTTAACAAAGAAATAATTATATTAAACAACCAAGCATCAATTAAACGAATTTGAAGTTTCATGACGTCTATTCATTTATGCAAACAAATAACTAAACGCGCAGATGAAATCACCAGTAAAAAAATAAAAGAACAAACCTTTATTGGTGGAATTATACAACGGATACAATGAAAGAGAAACTCCAAAACAGTAATCCTCAAGCGAAGCTATGAACTTAAAAACTCGAATCGGACTCGGCAAAAACCTGAACACACTCAATTCGACTGGGTTTGGATTGTGATTTCGGGCTGATTTTCACACTGATTTGGGGTAGTTTTAGGGTCTTAAACGGGGTGATGAATTTTTCGAAAGAAAGAGAAAGAAAAAATGAGACGAATAGAAATTTCCTTAGTGTAGAAGAAGAATTTTTTTTTTCCCAATTCTCTCCTCTCTTTTCTCTCTCCTTTTTCTCCCATTTTTATCTTCTATTTATAGAATTTTTTAAAAAATTTTCAAATTATTTTTAATTTTTTTAATAAAATATTCCCACTTCCCAATTTCCTTCTTTTTTTTTGAAAACATATTCCCCACCTTCCTTTACTTTTTTTTTTTTTCCCATTTTCTTTACTTTTCTTTTTTCTTTTTTTAAATTACCACTTTCTTTTCCTTTTTTTTTTTTTAATTTCCACTTTCTTTTGCTAATTTTTTTAGAAAATTCTACTTTCTTTTACTTTTTTTTAATTCCCACCTATCTTTACTTTCCGTTTTTATTTCCCACTTTGTTTTATTTTTCATTTTTTTTATTTCCCACATTCCTTTACTTTTATTTATTTTTTATTTCCCACTTTCTTTTACTTTTTTTTTTTTAAAATTCCCACCTTCCTTTACTTTTATTTTATAATTTCCTGCTTCCCCTTTTTCTTTTTTCTTTTATTCCACCCGAAATCTAAAAATATTTACATAGTAGAAGGTGACAAAATTTTAAATATGATTAAAATTAGGTGCTCACAACATGCCCCTCTTTGCTTGGAAACATGAAGAGTTTTCAAGCAAAGGCAAGGTGAGCCATGCAACTAATTTTTGAACATATCTTTATTCAAAGGGGAAGAAATATGGAGAAGAGAAAAGAGTGCAATCCGGTCCTGGTTTTGGACAACCTACATATTCCGGGTTTAGGAAAATCACGTCATGTGTAGTTCAAGGAGGAAGAACATCACAAAATGAAAAAGAAAATTACATTAAAGAAAAGAGAAAATACAATATCTTATCTACTCTTTGTGTATTGAATTTTGCATCTTCACTTGAAATCTTGTAAACCCGTATTGAAAGGTGGATGCCTTGACTTTAAAGATTGATGACCTGCTTTTCGATCAGAGTTTGGATCTTGATTCTTGGAAAGCCGAGTTGCTGACACATTATCAAAGCTAACTCTGACTATCTTGCGATCGGAATACCTCTTTTTTTTACGAGAACTAAAACTGCAAGCTTTAATCGTCACAATTTATGCTTTTATGGCAGGGTCCTGTAAAACCATAAAAGACGAACAAAACAAATAAAATTTTTCTGCCCCAGTTTGGCACTAGAAAATTTTTGTGAGTTATTAGAGAAAACTATATATTATCTAATCTATGAAAGGAAGACAAAGATAGTAGTATAAACTAGCTATAAGAGGATATGCAACCGGGGGTACCCTGTATTAAAGAGAGATAATGTAACTAGGGGTTGACACCCTGTATCATTAAGAAGGAATGTAACCGAGGTTTGGCGCCCTGTATCACTAGGAAGGGAAGTAATCATGGGTTGGTACCCTGTATTACTGAAAGAAAAGTAATCAGAGGTTGGTACCCTGTATTACTGAAAGGAAATGTAACCAGGAGTTAGCACCCTGTATTACTAGGAATGAATGGAACCAGGGGTTGGCACCCTGTATTACTGAGAAGAAATATAACCGGGAGTTGGTACCATGTATTACTAAAAGGAATGTAATCGAGGGTTGGCACTCTGTATTACTCAGAAGGATTGTAACCAGGAGTTGGTACCCTGTATTACTAAATGGAAATGTAACCAGAGGTTGGAACCCTATATTATTGAGAAGGAATGTAACCACGAGTTGGTACCTTGTATTATAGAAAGGGAATATAACCAAAGGTTGGCACCCTGTATTACTGAGAAGGAATGTAACCAGGGGTTGGCACCCTGTATTATTGAGAAGGGATGTGTCTCTCTAGGTGAAAAAGGTTCTACCTGAGTTAAACTACGTAAAACAACCTGAGTGAAGAGTACTTCTACCAAAAAATATGAGCTGGATCCCCCAGGCGAAAAAATTTTACCTGGTTGAGCTACGTAAAACAGCCTGAGTGAAGAGTACTTCTACCCGGAAATATGAGCTGGATCCCCCTTGGCGAAAAGGTTCAGCCTGGGTTAAGCTACGTAAAACAACCTGAGCGAAGAGTACTTCTACCGAAAATATGAGCTGGATCCCTTTAGGCGAAAAGGTTTTACCTGGGTTAAGCTACGTAAAACAGCCTGAATGAAGAGTACTTCTACCCAGAAATATGAGCTGGATCTCCCTAGGCGAAAAGGTTCTACCTGGTTTAAGCTTCGTAAAATAGCCTGAGCGAAGAGTACTTCTAGCCGAAAATATGAGTTGGATCCCTCTAGGCGAAAAGGTTCTACCTGGGTTAAGCTACGTAAAACAGTCCGAGCGAAGAGTACTTCTACTCGAAAATATAAGCTGGATCCCCCTAGGAGAAAAGGTTCTACTTAGGTTAAGCTAAGTAAAATTGCCTGAGCGAAGAGGACTTCTACCTTAAAATATGACCTGGATCCCCCTAGGCGAAAAGGTTCTACCTAGGTTAAGCTACGTAAAACAGCCTTAGTGAAGAGTACTTCTACCCGAAAATATGAGCTGGATCCCCCTTGGCGAAAAAGTTCTACCTGGGTTAAGCTACATAAAAGAGCCTAAGTGAAGAGTACTTCTACCCGAAAATATGAGCTGAATCCCCCTAGGCGATATGTTCTACTTGGATTAAGCTACGTAAAACCTCCTGGCGAAGATTACTTCTACCTGAAAATATGAACTGGATGCCTCTAGGCGAAAAGGTTCTATCTAAGTTAAGCTACGTAAAACAGCCTGAGCGAAGAGTACTTCTACCCAAAAATATGAGCTGGATCCCCCTAGGCGAAAAGGTTCTACCTGGGTTAAGCTAGGAAAATGGTCTATATGAACAGTAGTGAATAAAAGAAAATGGAGATTTTTGCAGAACTTACCTTTGGTGACATTCGTCCTTTGAAAATCATCATGCTGCACTTCTTTGTTGCTGCTCAAATAAAGAAAATTTGTGAGTTTTAAAAGTGGTGGTTGGTTTGTGACCATGTTTTCTTTGGCAGCTTGGCTTTGTGCCCATTCTCTTCTAGAATACCGACTATTTTGGTAGTTGGCTACACTGTTGGTAAACTCTATTGTTGCTTTCAAGAGACTTTTGCTCTCTGTACCAACCCTGATTGTGTTTGCGGCTCCATTCGCCTTATCCCAAAAGGAACACATATTTTTTTTAAACATTAGTTTTTGATATCTTGCATGACGTTTTTTTAAAGCAATTTGTCTATCAAAGCGAATCACAGCTGGATATATGCCTTTTTCATGATGTGCATACACCATAGTATTTGTTCGGTATTACAGGAAATCCATGATTAATCGTGCGGTCTTTTCTTTGCTTGATTTTGACAAGTAGGCCAACAAGAGTATTTTTTGGAGGAACCTTTGTATTACACGAATCCTCAAGATATGTCGATTGTAATAACTGAGTGCATGTTGCTCTCTAGACAGTGTTATTTTGAACGTTCTAGCTAGAATTTGCTTTGTATAACTGAAAAGCTGGTAGCAGATTTTGAAATCCTTTCTTGCTTGTTTTGATGAGGACTGACTCAAAAGGAAAAAGACAAAGCTATGCACAAATATAAGGAAGCAATTTTTAATAAGAGACGCAACTTTTATGGGAAAGGAAGGAAATAAGAGGCTCATGTAAGTGTGGTAGCCAGCCTTAGTGATCATGACATGCATTTTGGACTTAACGGCCTGATATTTCAAACCAATCTAAGTTTTCCTCTTGTCATTCCTTCGAGCTTTGAAACCGAACATCTTTGTGCCAATTATTTTGCATCAGATTCACGACTCACCATCGACTAGTGGTGCCCCGAGGGGTTTTCACCAACAACTCTCTCTTATTTATTTATCTCTACTTACCGTCTCCTTAAAGTGCCAGTGAAGGTTTTCACTAGTAAGGCTCTCTCTCCTTTTTTTTTTTTTGCTTTCTTGTGTGAGCAACTTGATAGTGTTCTATGTCGTGTGATAATTGTTACTCATTGCATGCTTCTCTTGGCATTCTTGAAGGTTTATTAGGAGGTCTTTATTTGGAAGGCTTTTGTATATGGTTAGAAAGAAAGGACGGCATGAAGGCTCAAAATAGACTCAATACGATGGGGTTGTACACTTACAATTCTTGGAATCAACTCTTTAAAAAAACTAAATCAAACTCATGCGCAATTTTAGATATTGGAATTTTTTTTGGTCGGACGGAACCCTATTATAGAGCTGTCTACGTATCCTTTAAAGGAATCAAGTCAAATGTAGTTTAAACATCTGACCTAACTATTTCTTTTTTCATCTTTCTTTATTTTTTTTTTAAAATTTCACAGCTCTTATGTTCTAGGGGCATGGACCTTAGACTATTTTTTTTTTTTGGACTTTGACTCTAGACTTGATTCCAAGATAAAGGGGTCAAAGATTATAACATAGGCTCAAAAGGGGTAACAAATGGTATAAAGTGTTTGGGTAGCAGAAAAAAGGGCCTCCTAGCCTCGAGAACACATAACATATTATCTCTTCACAATCATGGCATTGATAAACATGTTGTCTTCTAGGTCTTGTCCAGCGTAAAGCTATGTGAGCAATAATTTCCTTGCAGGGAATGACCCTTGTCAATTTAGGTGACATTTCTTTCTTGATATGAAAGTGTGCATTTCGATACTGATTGATTCGTTTCAAATTATCTGTATTGCACCTATTTTTGAAAAATACTTTTTATCTTTTAGTGCTAAACATACTTCAACCCATCTGATCATCCTTAAGTCCGATCTTCACAATAATTCATAGGTAGAGATCCTTAACCTCCATAGGTATGACTGCTTTGGTTTCATGTATACTTGGCTTATTCTTATTCTCAAAGTGTTTCAACTCTTTATTCAGCTTCAAAAGTATCTCTTTCTTTTAGTTATCAAATTAGAGACTAGACTAATTTTCTAAAATCTGGCCGAAAATTCTGCATGCAAGTCATGTCACTAGAACTAGCAAGAAAAAAACTATGCACAAAATGAACACACATGACTGATTGTATTTTATTGAATAAAGAATAGAAGGGTACGATAACATAATAATAATAATAAGAAGAAGAAGAAGAAGAAGAAGAAGAAGAAGAAGAAGATAACAAAATAAGCTACCATGACTCCTCCCCGGCTGAAAGAGGGGCGACTTTTCAGTTACTAAGCGACATCTTAGTCAGGGACTTGCACATCAGCATTACTATGGAATTCACTAATTTTGATTGCTTTAATATCAACATTCAAATTTTGACTTTTTAATCAAACCGTTAACAATATTGACTATCGGATTTTAGGACAGACGGCATGTGAAATTTCATAGCAACAGATTTGCCAAAAGACTTGGAAGTATTTTCATATCTCCCTATCATCACAGATCGTCTCACACAAAGCATGTCTTGTTCCTCAAACCTGGTAAAAGTCAACCAATGTTTGCCTCTATTTTTCACCACCAAACTGTGTACTTGCCTTTTCGCGACCTTAGTTGGATCAACAATAGCGGTGCTTATTCCCTTGGTTGAGAAGATGATAGAGTGATCCTGGATTATTTTCGTGATTCACCATTGTAAACCAACAAACCAACCACCTTTAACTAGCTTTTTTTTTCAAAATAACAAGCATGTTAGAATAAACACACTCTTATTCTCTTTCTTCTCTTTTTTTTTTCTTTTTTTTTCTTTTCTTTATTCTTTTTTTTTCCAAAATCATTCAATCGAACCTGATGTGAGTTGCCTACGTATCATGTGGGAACATGAATCAGATCTTTCGTAGTCCAGGATACGGGGAACAAAGTACATAAGCTAGCTTTTTTTTTTTGGACACTCTTAAAAGAAAAGACTTCTAAAGGAAAAAAAAATATTTTTTGGATTTTGATATTTTTGCCTTTGAATTTCCAAAAGAACAACTTCTTCTTTTCTAAGGAAAATATTTTTGCCTTTGGATTTGATTTTTTTTTTTTTTGGATTTTCTAAGGAAATAATTCTAACAAGGAATTAAGGAAAGGGAAAAATATTTTTAGATTTTATTTTTTTTAAAATTGGAGCCGGAACTAATGATGTTTGCCTACGTATCTCACATCCGGTAAGAATCAGACCCACATAGTTCGGTCAAAAGCGACTAAGTTCTCTTTTGATTTATGAAAATTAATCCTTAAAACCATAGAACTAGACCATAACGTCCCCTTATTTTATTTTCTTTTAATTTTTTTCTTTTAACGAACATTTGTACAAAAATCGGAGAATTTATCTCTTGTTCATTCAACTGATTTATCCTAAATGCGGTCAACATGCAAGCCTCCCAATTAATTCAACTGACATCACATAACATGAATATACCTGGCCTCTGTCCTGAGCGCTGTTAAGTCAAGATGCAAATAAAGCGAACCTACTGGGGATATCCGGCTTGAGATTTGTTCTTCTAGGTTTAAATCCTGGTGGAGATGAGGTGTATCTAGGCTGGCCATAAAACGAGCGGACAACTCGAGATGGGAAGGGGTTGCATACCGGGAGCAATACTTCTCCGGCTTAACTACTAGACCCTCCCCGTTCTTAAACATGGGTGATTAATAATCCTTCACCGGGAGCCCAGGCCCACTAGCTTTATCTCAAAAAAGAATGGGGCGCGTACGCGTATCCGCGATTCCCAGGGTTATATTCAAAAGACTCAGAGGGGGTGCGTGAGAAGTCAATGTACAAGCTCAAATTCTTAAAATTCCCAGTGGAGTCGCCAGAGCTGTCACACCCCTTTTTATCCCCCAAAAGATATATAGGTGATGGATTATTGTGGGTTAAAGAGCTTTTCCAATTAAAGTGATATTTTTGAAGTATGGATTATTTTATTATTCAGGTTCGCCACTTGGAATTTGATTTTTGGGTGTTCCAAGTCACCTTTTATTTAAATCCCTGGTCAAAGAAAGGTTTGACTATATTTTATTGATTCGCGAAAATAAAGTTCGGGTAAGAAATTCTGTTGAACGGGGAGAAGGTGTGAGGCATTCTCCAAGTCCCTTGGTTCTAGCATGGTCACCTTATTGACTTAAAGTTGGCTTGAATTAATTCTGGATGAACTGTGATTTATTTGATTTTTATGTTTTTTCTATGTCCGCTTTTATTTGTGCATTTTAAATATTTATGAAATTTATTAAACAAGTTACAATGTCGTACAATTGTTTTACACATGCCGCAAATCGCTCTGCGTGAAATGCATCAGCGATTCACATCATGTTTATTTTTATTATTATTTTGATGTTGTACGGTCAAGTCACGCGGATGTGCATTTGAATTTGGAGTTACGTATCATGACTATGCCACAAGAACCGTACACATAGTCATGAGAATTTATTATTGATCGCGCCTAAAGCAAGTTACGAATGTTCAAAAATTGTTCTGAGATTATTGAGTTTAATTATCTTCCCAAGCTAGAAGAATTCAGATGATTCATTAATTTATAAGAAATGAACTAACTTGCTAAGCTATTGAGAATAGGCCAAAACTGAAGTGGGACGGGTTGGCCTAAGCAGAGCCGTTCTAGGCCCAAAAAATGGCATTTGAAGGCCTTTTGTGCTAAGCTCTGGATCTAGCCCATTTCATTTTGACACCAACTATTTACAACATAACCAAGTTTGCTATATTTAGCCCTTTTACTTATTTATAGTCATAGCTAATTATTGTCACTTAAAATATTATAGTTATCTATTTCTAGTAAAGCATAGCAATAGAAAGCTGAAAACTCACTCTAAACATTAAACCAAATAAAACTTCAACCATAAACTCAGTTAACAAAGAAATAATCAACTTAAACAACCAAGCATCAATCAAACGAATTTGAAGTTTCATGACATCTATCCATTTATGCAGACAAATAATGTAACATGCAGATGAAATAACCAGTAAAAAGATGAAAGAACAGACCTTTATTGCTTGAGTTATACGAGGGGTACAGTGAAAGAGAAACTCCAAAAACAGTAATCCATAAGCGAAGCTATGAAGTTAGAAACTCGAATCGGAATCGGCAAAAAGCCGAACACACTCAACTCGACTGGGTTTGGATTGTGATTTCGGGCTGATTTTCACACTGATTTGGGGTAGTTTTAGGGTCTTAAACGAGATGATGAATTGCTGAATTTTTTGAAAGAAAGAGGAAGAAAGAATGAGACGAGTAGAAATTCTCTTAGCGCAAAAGTAGATTTTTTTTTTCAATTATCTCATCTCTTTTGTCTCTCCTTTTTCTCCCCTTTTTTTCTTCTATTTATAGAAAAACTTCCGAAATTTTTCAGATTTTTTTTAAATAAAAAATTCCCACTTTCCATTTTCCTTCTTTTTAAAAAAAAATATTACCCACCTTCCTTTACTTTTAATTTTTTTATTTCCCACTTTCTTTATTTATTTTTTTTTAAAATTGCCACTTTATTTTACTTTTATTTTTTTAATTTTCACTTTCTTTTACTTTTTGTTTTTTAGAAAATTCTACTTTCTTTTAATTTTTTTTTTTAATTCCCACCTACCTTTACTTTTCTTTTTTATTTCCCACTTTGTTTTACTTTAATTTTTTTTATTTCCCACATTCCTTTACTTTTATTTTTTTTTAATTTTCCACTTTATTTTACTTTTTTTTTTTTAAAGTTCCCACCTTCCTTTACTTTTATTTCTAAATTCCCTACTTCCCCTTTTCCTTTTTTTCCACAAGAAATTTAAAAAAAAAATATTTAACTTTAAAATAAAGATAAAAATAAAATTAATATTAATAGTAATAATTGACCTTTTAAATTATTTTTAATTTTTACCTATAAAAAAAAAAGGAGTAACAAAGCTAAAAACTGTAGATTAAACCCCTAAAAATATTTACTTAGTAGAAGGTGACAAAATTTAAATATAGTCAAAAATTAGGTGCTCACTTCTGTCCACAAGCTTTTGTCTCGTTGTGATGATGTTGTATAGTTTACCAAGTCTACTTGCACTTTCCAAGGCCCTTCAGTGAAGAAGCCAGTGGTACTTGGTAGACTGGATAATGGACTTTACAAGTTGTTCCAACATGCCACTTCTCCTGTTGAATCTATTGATGCCAATTCTTGTTCCGATGTTGCTTGTTTTGTACCTGTAGTTTCTAATAATGTTGCTATTGATAATTCATTTGAAAATACCATGGTTGATTTCATAAAATGCATAAATCTGATATTGATTGGCATTATAGACTTGGACACATTCCTTTTTTCAAAATGAAGCTTATTTCTGGTCTTGATTGTGGACTATCCTCTAAACACTCTTTCATCTATCCCATTTGCCCCTTGGCAAGACATACTATGCTGTCTTTTCCTGATAGTTCTATTCAGCCTACTCGCTCTTTTCAACTTATACATATAGATACTTAAGGTCCCTACTCTACTCTCACTCATTCTGGTTCCAAATACTTTCTTACTATAGTGACTACACCAGAGCTACCTGGTCGCAGTTGAGGGAGCAAAGAGCAATATTTTTAATCTGTTAAAAGATTTCATCTTTATGGTTGAAACACAGTTTCAAACTAAAGTTCAAATTGTAAAAAGTCATAATGCCTTAAAGTTAGGCTCCAGTTCTTCTGGTTCTCTTTTCTTTTCTAAGAAGCGAATCATTCATCAAACTTCTTGTCCCCATACTCCTCAACAAAATGATGTAGTTGAAAGGAAATATAGGCATCTGTTAGAAACTACTAGAGCTCTCGTATTTCAGTCTCACCTTCCTATTAGATTCTGGGGTGATTGTCTCCTTACTGCTACTTACCTGATTAATAGATTTCCTTCTCCTCTCCTCCAGCACAAGAGTCCTTATGAATTACTATTTGGGAAGGGTCCTATATACTCTCATCTCAGGTCTTTTGGCTGCCTTTGCTACTCTACAGTGCCCAAACCTCATATAGACAAGTTCCATCCTAAGTCCATCCAATGTGTGTTTATTGGTTACCCTTTTGGCAAAAAGGGTTATACACTTTATAATTTGTCCACCAAATCCTGTTTTGTTTCTAGAGATGTGATTTTTCATGAGCTCATCTTTCCTTTCTCTAAATCCTTTGTTTCCTACAGTCCTGTTATACCTTCTTCCCCTGTTCCTAGTCATTTTTATGATGATTCCCACTATCCTCCTTCTCCTCCTGCTCCTGGTCCTTCTCCTCAGTCTTCTCTCATCCCTACCTCTCCTTCTACTCCCTCAAGTTCCCCTGGTTTACTATTTCTCCTTCTTCTAGCTCCACTCCTCCTTCTACTCTCCCTTCTTCTCCTCCTCTACTCAGAAGATCTAGCAGACCTTATAATGTTCCTGCATACCTTCAAGATTATGTTTGTCCTACCCTTCCTCCTTCTGCACCTTTTCCTGCTCCTTCTAGCTCTGAGTCTATTTCCTTCAATACCACCACTAATCAGCTCCCTACCCCTAAGTCTTATTCTTACTCTTAGGTTGCTGCTGTCCCTGAGTGGAAGTATGCCACGAGAAAGGAGTTTGAGGCTTTGGATGCTAATAGAACTTGGGATATTGTTGAGTTACCCCCTGATAAAAAGCCTATAGAGTGCAAATGGGTATATAAAGTGAAATATAGAGCTGATGGGAGTTTGGAAAGGTATAAGGCCAGGTTGGTTGTTAGGGGTGATACTCAGGTTGAGGAGGTTGATTTTTATGAAACCTTTTCTCCTGTTGTTAAAATGTATATTGTGAAGTTTTTAATTATTGTTGGTGTTAAGCAACACTGGACTTTATTTCAACTTGATGTCAATAATGCATTCTTACATGGGGATCTTGATGAAGAGGTCTTTATGAATGTGCCTCCTGGTTTATCTGTTCCTCCTTCTTGTTCTTCTTCTGCTCCTTTGGTTTGCAAGCTACTTAAGTCCCTCTATGATTTGAGACATGCCTCCAGATAATGGTATTCCTCAGGCTCTTTGTTCTAGAGGATGTTCTCATTCTTTAAATGATTACTCCCTGTTTACTAGGGGTTCCGGGACTTCTATGGTTATTTTAGATGTGTATGTGGATGATTTCATCCTAAATGGGACTAATTTATCTGAGATTTCTTCCTTAAAAGCCTTCTTGCATGAACAGTTCAGAATCAAGGACCTTGGTTCTCTTAAAATTATTTTCTAGGGATTGAGGTTCTCTACTTTGATTCTAGGGTTCTCCTCCATCAAAAGAAGTTTGTTCATGACTTATTGGATTCTTTTGCCTCTTCTGCTTCTACTGTTGTTGTTTGTCCCCTTGCTATTAATGAGAGACTGAAGGCTTCAGTTGGTGAGCCTTTTCCCAAGCCTGAGGAGTATAGGTTCTTGGTGGTAAGTTGAATTTCTTGACTCATACAAGGCCTGATATTAGCTTTGCAGTTCAACATCTCAGCCAGTTCTTGCAAGCTCCTTGTGTTCCTCACATGCAGGCTACTTTGCACTTGTTGAGGTATTTGAAGGGTACTTCTGAATTTTGATTTTTCTGCAGCAATTCACCTGATCTTTCCTTGAAGGTCTATCGTGATAGTGATTGGGCTTCTTGTGCTGATAGGCGAAGATTTGTGACTAGTCTTTGTGTTTTCCTTGGTGATTGTTTGGTGAACTAGAAATCCAAGAAGCAGCCTGTGGTCTTTATTTCCTCTGTTGAAGCTGAATACAGGGCCATGAGTAAAGCTGCAGCTGAGGTGACTTGGCTTTCAAGGTTGTTGTCTGATTTTGATCTTCCTTATTCTTCTCCCATTCATTTGTATTGTGACAATCAGGTAGCCTTGCACATTGCACGCAACCTAGTCTTTCATGAGCGGACCAAGAATATAGAGCTGGACTGTCATTTCGCAGAGGTAAAATTGTTGATGGGCTGATCAGCTTGGGTCATGTCTCAAGTGATGCTCAAGTTGCTAATATTCTTACCAAGACACTTCCTGGGCCTGCTCAGCATTTTCATCTTCGCAAGTTGGGGGGTTTTATCACCCTCCAACTTGAGGGGGCTAATAGGACATTAGATGCATGCTGACCATTTGGTTTATTAGAGTATTTAGGTCCACGTCTATATTGAGTCTGTCACGACCCAAAATTCACTTAGTCGTGATGGCACCTAACCCAAACCGTCAGGTAAGCCAATTAACAACTATCCAATTTAATGAGATTTATTAAGATAAGAAATGATAATGCACCATTTTATACAAAAATTTCCCAAGGATTGGTAGTACAAATCATGAGCTTCTAAGATTAAAATTTATAAAGCTGGTATGAAATAAATACATCATCTGTTCAAAATGTACATAAACAGATTTTTATAAATCTAAGGCTACCATGAACAAGAAGCAGCTACAACCGAAACGCAGGTACATCTTCAAATCCCTCTCCCCTCGATCAAAGCAACATCAACATCCAATATCTGCACGCAAGGTTCAGAAGTGTAGTATGAGTACCATCGACTCCATGTACTCAATAAGTAACAAATCTAACCTTAGGTTGAAAGTAGTGACGAGCGGGAACACAGGTCAAAGTCCAATACCAATAGCCAACAACAGCTAATAATAAGATAATAAAAGTGGTATAGGAAATAACTCAGAAATAAAATGTTCAGCTCGTTCACAGTTCAAGAAAATAGACATGCCTTTCAAGTATAACAGTGAGAACCCAAATCTTTTGCCGAAAACACCAAAATATGAGTAAGGTTGTAAAATCATGATTTTTCCTTCCAACACTTTTCAACAGGTAAATGTTTCATTATCAAATGGCATGAGGAAAAGTACATCTCTGGACCTACATGTCAATGTATATGAGAAGTCATGAATGACGTGATACCGTACATCATGAGGAAAAATACGTCTCTATGCTTGTATGTTAAGTGTGCATGTCAATACAGTACAACATAGTGAAAGACCATATGCATAATCTCATAGTATCAATCCACTCAGTCCTCCTAATCACTCAGCACTCGCACTCGCACGGACTCCGAAGGGGTGTGTGCAGACTCCGAAGGGGCTCCTTCAGCCCAAGCGCTATAATTCGCACGGACAACTCACGTGTTGTACGAACAACTCACATGCTATAATAACAGTATTTGGATCCGCACGGACAACTCACGTGCTGCACGGACAACTCATGTGCTATAGTATCGATATCTGGATCCGCACGGACAAACTCACGTGCTGCACGGATAACTCACGTATTATAGTATCAATATCTGGATCCGCATGGACAAATCACGTGCAATAGTATTAATAACCTCACAATCAGGCCTTCGGCCTCACTCAATCATCAATCTCTTCAGTCTCTTGGGCCCATAATGCCATGAAACTACCCCAAAATGATGATATGATGTGTCAATATATAGCAACAGAGACTGAGATATGATATGAAATGGATTAATAGGACTGAGTATGAAATTGCAATGTAAGCAAATAACTCAACAGCAGTAATAACCTTAGTGGGTCCCAACAGAATAAGTATGTAGCCTAGACATGGTTTCTAACATGGATCACAGCTCAATATCTCTAGTATGTAGAGATTTCATGCTTACAGATAAGTTCAAGTAACTACACAGTACCACAGAAATAATCGAGTCACAATTCACACGGTGCACGCCCACACGCCCGTCACCTAGCATGTGCGCCACCTCAACGCCAATCATATAACACATATAATCAGGGTTCATACCGTCAGCTTCAAGTTTAGAAGTGTTACTTATCTCAAACCGCGAAATTCTTCATTTCAATATGCCTTTGCCTTGCGAATCGGCCTTCGAATGCCTCGAGTCTAGTCACAATTAATTCGATACAACCAACACAAATTATAGGAGTCAATTCCATATGAAAATACTAATTTTCCAACAAAATTTGAAATTCCACTCAAAAGTCGCCAGTTGGCCCATGTCCCGGAACCCGACAAAAGTTACAAAATATGAACGCCCATTCAACCACGAGTCCAACCATACAAAATTTACCAAATTTCATCATAAACTCGACCTTATAATCTTAATTTCTTATTTTGAAATCCATATGGACAAATCCTCGAATTACACCTCAAAAACATGTAATCTGGTCAGAATACTCAATGATAATTTAATATTATTGACTAATAATTATCACAAGTGACTTACCTCAAACTTTCCCCTAAAATCCCTTTGAAAAGTTACCCCAAACCGTGTGTTTGAACTCCGAAATGACAAAATGTCGGACCCTTCTGTTTTAGTAGCATGTCCAGTGTTCTTGCCTCTGCGGAACATTTAACCGCATTTGCGGTTCCGCTTTTGCGGAGAATCTACCACTTCTTCCGCTCGCCAAGGCTCCACTGCCTACCGCTTCTACAATTGTGCTTCTGCTTCTGCGGACTCGCTTATGCGAGAAGCAGTCTGCTTCTGCGGTCACCAGCGCACCTGCGATTTCTCGTCTGCATTTGCGATCACGCAGGTGCGAAAATTTTCCCTCACACCTACGGCCACTGCCCACTCTTCTTTTTCCACTTCTGCGAGCTTGCACCTGCGAGCCAAGTTCCACAGGTGCCAATTGCATCAGATGGCAGAAGGTTTCCAACTTTGTTCTAAATCCGATTTCGATCCGTTAACCATCCAAAACTCACGTGAGGCCCCTCGGGACCTCAACCAATTATACCAATGAATCCCAAAATATCATACGAACTTAGTCGAGGTCTCATATTACCTCAAACAACCTAAAACTACGAATCGCACCTCAATTCAAGCCTAATGAAAACTAACAATTTTCAAATTCTACATTTGTTGCCGAAAAATATCAAATCAAGTCCGATTAACCTTAAATTTTGTACACAAGTCATAAATGACATAATGGACCTATGAAAATTTTCAAAATTGGATTCCGACTTCGATATCAAAAAATCAACTCCCTGTTCAAACTTTCAAACTTAAATTTCCTACTTTATTTAAAGCCAAATTACTACGGACTTCAAAATAAATATCCAGACACACTCCTAAGTCCAAAATCACTATACGGAGCTATTGGAACCATCAAAACTCCACTCCAGATTCATTTGCCCAAAAGTCAAACTCCAGTCAACCCTTTTGATTTAAGATTCCAACATGAAATTTATTTTTCCGAACGAATCCCGAAACACCTGAAACATTAAAAACGACGATTCACACACGTCATAATACATCATATGAAGCTATTCTAGATTTTAAATTGTTGAGAGGAGCGTAAATGTTTCAAAATGATAGGTCGGGTTGTTACAAAGTCTATTATTTTGTATTAGTTAGTCCACGGGGTCAGAACCACTATTTATTATTAGAGACTAATTTGTTGTACAGATTTACATTTTCTCCAATATAGAAAATATCATATTCTCTCGAACCTTCTCTCAACTCTATGAACCATAATTTATATTTTGTCAATTCTTCCGTAAATCTCACTAATTAGTACTCCCAAGTCCGTTTCAATTTATATGGTGACAAAGTATATGAAATGTAAGAAAAGAAATGATGACTTTTGAAATCTATGTTACTTTTTGGAGGTCCTATTTTTTCCTTAAAGATGTGTATATTGTATATGTATTATTAAAAAAAAGTGTGTGCATTTAAATCTAAAAAGATTTTTTGGAGCAAAAGTGTAATAACTTTAATGTGAGGATCATTGTAATAATTAGAGAATGGAATAATTTTTAGTGAATTGTTTCCTTACTGGGTAAGGTAGCTTTTTTTTTTTGCCTCATTTATATCCTAACAACTAATACGTGCCCACATTATTATTTATATATTTACTTTTTCATTCTCTCTTTTACTATTCTTATTCTCAATATTGAAAAGTCTCTCAATCATCAACTTATATACCAATTTAACTTGCTCTATACCCTTTGATTTCTGCTACTATCTATTTTATTTATTTGTGATAGCTACTGTTCCTTTTTCGGCTACTTTATCATGACTTATTCACATTCGTTACTTTATTTTTATACTGCATTGAATTGATTGTCCTTGTCTAACCTTTTTTTGCCTCTTGATCTGAGGGTCTTTCGGAAATAACATCTCTATCTTTCAAGGTAGAGATAAGGTCTACGTACACTTTACCTTCCTAGGTCCCACTTTGTCGATTTTCAATGGGTATGTTGTTGTTGTTGTATATCAACTTATCAAATTCTTGATCCGACTTTATTATTCTACTTTTATTTTATATTTTTTCATTGAAAAATTGTCATTGATATTCTTACTTAGAGCTCTATTTAAAATTCGGCTTTCGCCCCGAATCTTGTTGAGACGGCCATGAATTTCATTGGTACAACCTCAATTTATCATACGGACTAATGTCAAGTGGTAACTTCAAAAAATTATCCCATACCACTGAAGTCTTCCTACATGCACTTGTTGAGATTATTTCAGTAGAATCTTTGACAGCTTAGAGCAACACATATAGAAAGATAAAAGAGAAAATATTATCTGCAAATACTTTAAATTATGAGCTCATATAAACCCTAAATAAGAAATAAATTGTAGCTTCAAACACCCAGTTCGCCGATGACAACAAAAAATCCACAGAAAAAAAAATCTTACTTTCAGCACTTTGAAAGACAAAAAATCAAGGGGATGCCTTGCTGAGTGTATGTAATAAGAGCGCGTTTGGATTAGATAATTATAAACAGTTGATAAACTTGAAGTGCTGAAAAGTTGGGTTACACTCTTTTTACACATTTAGGCCCAATATTTTGACGGGTCACTACTGGCCCAATCTATTTTGAGTACCCCTTTGGTTTTTAAATTTTAATTACTGACCCAACCTGTTCAATCTTGGACAGGTTGGGCGGGTTACAATTTTTTGCATCAAAATTGCCGCCTCTAATTATTTTTATGATGAATTAAATTGTGAAAGAAGGGCAAGAAACGTTACAAGCTCACAATGATGTTCTTCATTCTTGATGGTCATGATGAATTAAATAGAGGGAAAAAAACGTCACAATCAGACAATACTTGAGAAGTAGATAAACGAGAAAAAATTAACGGAGAAAGGCTTATGTAATCCACATAAATAGAATAATGGATATTGAATCTATTTAATAAGCTAGTATTTATGAACGTGCGTTGCACGTTAATAATAGCACGTGATGATTTTTATATGAATAAACAATAAAATTTAATTAATGAGAGAAATTTTATGTATAATAAATAACAATCATCTAAATACCGAAAAATATTAGTACATTAGCATAATACATGAATTTAAAATAAAAGGACATCATCAAAACTTACACAAACGATCAATTTTGTCAAGTTAGTTAGATAATTATATATTATAATGTAAAAATATTTAATGTGATGGCATCTTAACGAATACTTCTTTGTGGACAATATTTTTTTGTGTATGTTTCCTCTAAATGCGTTGGTTGATCTGCCTTAACCAGAACTCTTGTTGTCGATCTTGATATCCCTCTTGAAAGTGCAACATACAGTTGTTCGTGCAAGAAAATTAACATATTCCGATAAATTTAGTCCAACATTTAGGATGTTTGTCCTTATGCTTTATTTATTAGTGCAAAACATAAACATACTAAAAATTATTTTCACACAAATTTAAAAGGATATTCCTTAGTTTCGGAAGACGAAAGTTGAATTCAGGGATAAGAATATACTTAGAAGCACATTAACCAGTATCATAATTTTTGCATCTATGACGTTATTGTCAAAACTTCTATATACCATATGTGTGCTATTACATAAGCTATTCAGCGTATCTACGTTTTTCAGTAGCATAATGAGCATATTTTTTCTTCAAAATTAACCTATGTACAATGGAAGATCTATTTTAACTTGGTCTATTATATATATCGTGACACTAACATACGTAAGAAATAAGAAACTTGACAACAAACATGTATGGTAGCAGACCATTTGGTATTAAAGTATTTAAGTATTCTTCTTTGTAGTAATTATTGGTATCATTTTCTTCTAAGTCAAAAACTGAAAAATATTTTATTTTTGCTATAAAATTTTGCAGTCAACCTTTTATTTAGTTGATCAACATATTCATTGCTGCTAGCTGAGATAGCGATTTGCACAAAATCTAATGATAGAAATATTTCTCTTATTAAATGCACTACTATTACTATTGGGATTGATAATCAAGTGTTCAGGAAGAACCAAATCATTCGGACACGAAGCAAGAAGACACTGAATACTGGATCTGTTCTTACTTTATATTTCTTGTCAGTTAAATCTTTTTTGTTTGAGGTCAGAAGTATAGCTTTGGCAAGCTAGCTTTTAAAGTCTCGGCTTTTGTCGATTTTGGAACACTGGTACTACTTGACAGGAATCACCTCCGAAACCATTAATTTTTCACCAACGGTTCATTAATATCCAGTATATCTCTAGAACTCCGGGCATTTATTTCGATCATTTGACACTTAGCCATAAGTGCTTCATCCCATATTATCAATTTTTCTTTCCTTATAAATTCAGTACAATTGCTCTGCTTTGATATATTTGTGATGGTTATTTAAGTTGTTTGAAGAGGTATATCAAATCTAAAGTGGGTGGCCTCACAATAAAATCGTTGTTGGTACACCACTTGCCATTATTGGTAATAGTGTCATGCCTCTTGATATGATATTTGCAAGAAATTCATGACATTGAAATATTATTTCGATTCCGCCGGAGGCATTTATAAAGAATAATCTCATTATACCAGAGTCGACTCTTTATAATATAGTCTTGAAATCTTGTTAGTGTTTAGGATTTAGTTTTTATTGTGCTTCCTCAGACACTTGTCTAGTATTTTGATTCTTAATAATACACTAACCTTTTTACTTTGTGTTCTAACGCTCTTTTTATGGAATAAATTTATATATCCTAAGATTCTTTTTTAACTTGAATAAGAATTTTACTATATAATGAATTTAAGAAATAATTGAATTGGAATCTTTTACTAAATAATTAATTAAAAAATTTAATTATTTGATTTTAACATAAAAAATAATTTCACTTTTAGATCTTTATGTTTGTAGAATCATTAGTGGTATTGACTCTTACCAACCATTTTTTTCTCTTTCTCACACATTTATATTCTTAAATATTTTCTTAATTGTTGTTTAATAATTAGGTATTTTTTAATATTAAACAAAAAATTGATTAAAAACATATTATTTGAGTAGAAAAATGGTTCAAATATAAAATAAAATATATTATTGTGGGGGTATTTTTTTTTTTTTTCAATTTCAACTCTTTATGCAGTTTATTTAATATTAATTTTTTTTTTTTGTATTGGACATTATGTAATGGTAATGTATTGCCAATACGAAGAATTCTTATAAAATTAATTTTATAAACCTTCCTACACATTTTTAATGAGAATTTAATAGACAAAAGTTTTTAATTTAAAATCTTAAATATTAAAAATTAGCATAGAAGGTATTATAGTCCAAAAAATAGGTTATTTACATTTATGTCCTTTCCCTATGAGTTCTTTCGTTTCATATTTTAGGGCTATTTTGATATATTAATATTGTATTTATGATTTTATAATAATATAGGCTCTCATTTTTTTAAAATGGATTTGGACAATATAATACATTCTCAAATTAAATTAGTAATAGAACATTATAATACGTTCAAATTAAATTAGTAATATGAATTTTTAAGAAGTATATCCTAAAAGTAATAGGATTACATGACTAAAGATATTTACTTGTTCAATTTTGTATGAATTAGACAGCCCGAGAGTAATTATACTAATAGAATTCTCAAAGGTAATCGTGTAGGATTCCTAATGTGTAGTATTATATCCTAAAACTAATAGGATTATAAGGCTAATATCTAGAATTTCGGTTATGTCCTTTTATTATGAGTTATTATGCTAAATATTATAAGGTTATTTTTGTAAACTGACATTATATTCATGCTTTTATAATAATATAGATAAAAATTATGGGAGAGGGGAAAAGTGGTAACTGACATAAAAACTTAAAATAAGATAAATGAAAAATGAAAGTAGCAAAAAAAAGAGAAAAAAGATAAATGGTATTCTTGGCCAAAGAGATATGCCAAGTCACCTAGACAATTTGTGTGATTATAAATCTCTTGAATATTTTTGTGATCTTAAATATATTATAACATTTGTGGCCCATAAAAGTTTGTCACTAAGAATAAAGTGAAAAGTTTAGGTTAAGTTGATTACGAATTTAGAAAGATTTCATTTAAGGATAAAAGAAAGTGCTTATTAATTAAAAAAGAAAAAAAACTGAAAATATACTTTTTGTTGTGCACAATAATGCAAGCTACGGTTTGGCTACAACTTATATTGAAGTAGTAGCACAACAAAATAGGCCACATTATCTCATACTATGTCACGGCTCAAAATTCACTATAGGTCGAGATAGCGCCTAATATCGTCGTCAGGCAAGCCAGCGATGACTTATTAAATTGATTACTCATTTTAGTAACTTGAAATCATAATCTTCTTAATTGAGCAGTATAAAATAGAATTTACAGGGGGAATAAAAATATCTACACGAACCTCCATAATCAATAACCTGAAGAAACCCCCAAAATCTGGTGTCGCAAGTGCATGAGCATTTTTCAAAGAGTACAATAATATTACAACATTTGTCCGGAATGTAATAAGACAAAATAAAATAAATAGTACAATAGAGACTCAGTGGACTGCGATGCGTAGCCTGGAATATAGCTCACATGAAGTCTTCCCAACAGTTGCGCCTACGCGCCAAGGTGGTCATCAATGAACCTACCAGATCCTACACATTTAATGCAGAAGTGCAGCACGAGTACGTAAATTAACGCGTACTCAGTAAGTATCTAGCCAAATCCCGGAGAAGTAGTGACGATGGGTCGACATCGACACTTGCTAGAGGTCCAAGCAGATAATATAATAATCCATAGCAGATATGAAGCGCACAACAATAGTGAGGTAAATCTGTAAATCTCAAAAAATGTTTCCAATTATTTCCTTTAAAGTATGAATTTCTCAATCATGTATCCCACCTTAATATCTCCGAAAATTGTCAGATATCATCATCAAATAAACCCGGAGTATCATATAAAAGGCTGGGCACCAGTAGGGAGGTAAACTCGTGAATATTTGGGCTACAAGCGATATAACGCACAATTCTACCGAGGTTGTTCGGCCCGATCCGAAATAATGTGTATTCTGCCGAGGGTCGAGCGACACGAACCATAGATGCATCTATATACTGCAGAGGCGTTCGGCCCGATCCACGAGAAAAGGAAGGAAGTTATCAAATTACGAGACACGTGTTTACAACACCGCACGTGAGTACAAAATAGACATAATCTTTACCGTTTTTCAAACAACTCGCCCACAACTCAAAGTGTTAAGGCTTGGCGTAGTATACATATAATTATTTCTAAAACAATTTTGTTTATAACCTCGATTAAATAATGTCAACAACATGAGAGTTCAAATAATTCAAATATTACAGGATTAGATCCTAAGTCTACCTGGACCTAAACATGCTATAGCTATGTACGGACTCTCGTCATCTCGTGCGTACATAACACCCACAACTAGTTGCATATAACAAATAATTACACCTAGGGGGGTGGTTTTCCCCGTACAAGGTTACACAGGAGACTTACCTTGCTACGAAGTTCCAAAACCGACTCCAACGCTCCTCAACCACCTCAAACCAAAGCCCGTCGATCCAAAACTATTCAAACAATGTGCAAACCAATCAAAAGATACTCTAATATCCATAATTAATCAATTTAAACAAATTTCCAACTCCGCTCAAAAAGTCTATAAAATTAACCCTTGGGCCCATCCAAAACTTTTCGAAGATAAACTTTACCCATAATACCACGAACTAAAATATATAACTTATTCAAAATTCCACTTCCTATTTCGTGGTCAAAATCCAAAAATATCGATTTCTAGGTTTTTCTTCCAAAATCCCAAATTTCTACTAATTTTCATGTAAACTTCCGTACATAATCCAATTATTTAACTCACAATAGGTGAGAATAGTATACCTTGCAACAGATGATGAAAATCCCCTTGAAGCTCTCCAAAAATCGTCCATCCAAGTAAAAAGGAAAGAAAGTGGGACAAAATCCCGTTCATAAAACAAAATTGCCCCAGCAACCTTTTTGCATCTGCGGAACAGTAGCCGCTTCTGCGGAAACTTCCTCGCATATGCGGCTTCCCCCAAGGCCAGCACTTTTCGCTTCTGCGGCCAACCAACCGCGACTGCAGCAGCGCATTTGCGATCCGTCCTCCGCATCTGCAGAGACCACTAAGCCGCCCAACCGTTTCTGCGGTCAGGTCCCCGCTTCTGCGGGCGCGCATCTGCGCGAACTAACCCACTTCTACGGACCAACCTCATCACCCTTGCTTTCGCTTCTATGACTCTCCAAGCGCAGGTGCGAGTCCGCACCTGCGGAATTCCTGCCGCATATGCGCTCCACAGCCAGTCCATGTTTCCACACCTACACAACACCTCCCACACCTGTGAGCTCGCACCTACGATCAAAGCCCTGCAGGTGCGGTTACACCAGCAAAGCCCAGCCTTCAACAATCTCACAACTTCAACTTTTGATCCGTTAACCATCCGAAATCAACCCGAGGCCCCCGGGACCTAGACCAAATATACCAACCAGTCCTAAAACACAATACGAACTTAGTCAAGCCTTTAAATCACATAACAATGCTAAAACCACGAATCGCGCCCCAATTCAAGCTTAATGAACTTTAGAACTTCAAACTTCTACATTTGACGCTGAAACCTATCAAATCAAGTCCGATTGACCTCTAATTTTGTACACAAATCATAATTGACATTACAGACCTACTCCCACTCTCGGTATCGGAATTTGACCCCGATATCAATAAGTCCACTCTCGGTCAAACTTTCCAAAAATCATCCAATTTCCAACTTTCGTCAATTTGACGCCGAAATAACCTACGGACCTCCAAATCAACATCCGGACACGCTCCTAAGACCAAAATCATCATACAAACCTGTTGGAACCTTCAAATCCTGATTCCGAGGTCGTTTACTCAAAAAGTCAAACCTTAGCCAATTTTCCCAACTTAAAGCTTTCGAAATTAGACTTCTCTTTCCAAATCAATCCCGAACTTTCCAAAATTAAATTCCGACCATACACACAAGTCATAATACCTGAAGTGAAGCTACTCAAGGTCTCAAACCGCCGAACAATGCGCTAGAGCTCAAAATGACCGGTCAGGTCATTACATTCTCTCCCACTTAAACATACGTTCGTCCTTGAATGTGCTAAGGACTACTCCAGAATTGTCAAACATCATAGTTTAATGCCTCATACACCTACCCGTGCCACCACATTCCAGTTGAACACATTAGCTCGAGCCAGACTAAAAATCCTCCCTATAACCTTTGCTATCAAGCTTTAGAACCAAGTTCCAACTTCTGAATTTCTTTACAAGACTGATTCTAACACACCAACACTGTACTAATTTCCACACACTGCACCAAAACAGGATCATGCATCTATGATGAAATCATACCATGCACCACATAGGTTGGTTGTCCATAATAACATTCCCCGACGATAATTGCTGAAATTTCATGAATCTGATGCCCACAATACACCTCATGACACATGTAAGTCATGTTCCAACTCTCGCAATACTGCCACAACGAAAGAGACGTGTAGAAACTCATAACCAACTGCCGAATCAATAATTCATGGAGTCTCTCCCCCTGACCAGAACCATTTCCTCATTCTGAACTGAATAGCGATATTTTCCCTTTCATGTACGTTATATAAATCCGATTGCACAAATTTCAGGTCCAATAATCCTATCTCACCCAGTATAAGATGCTCAGGTAGTAAGCCGCCTTAAACATTGACTCGGATCTCATATGACGCCATTAATGCGCTGATAAGCTACAACTCGAATATAACACATAAGGAGGAACGAACTTTGGAAGAGAATTATCTAGCCCGCGTAACGGATAAAATGGCCGAACATATGTTATGAACCCTTCTCAGAGGATGAGAAAAAAATACGCAGGAATAGATATAGGGAACCATACTCAACATAACACTGTTGCGGCGTGCAACCCGATCCAAACATGATTCCGTTGCAGCGTGCAACCCAATCTGAATAACATACCCGTGGCGGTGTGCCACCCGATCCACTCATAACAATAAATAAGGACATATCCCTCAAGCCATAATGCTTCTACCCACAGAATACCGAATATCAACCGCAAGCACGCCAAGTGCAAAAATACAACTCTGGAGAGACGGATAGCGCAATATGCCACAAAACCCAAGCACCACTAAGGTGCGATAAATGACCTGCATCTCGAGAGCCATCCTACTCATATGACACCACATGCTACACAGGATCTTAACACACGTGCGAATAATCAAGCCGTCTTAATCCGACACAACCCCACAATTCACAACCAAAGGAAAAGAGCGCCTTCCAAATATAAAACATCACATTAACGATAGTACCAAAAAAAAATCTCCGTACTTGGTTTGATCTTTAACCATCAAATGACTAGCATCTCACACTCATACAATTTACCCATGGGGTACGCTCCCATGACTTTCTGCCCAGTTAGCCAAGTGCGCACATCCGTACCACCAGCAATACTAATTCTGTAAAGCAGATCAAGAATCCGCAGATCAATACACAATGCTCCTTCCAAAACACTAGGATAATGTCAGCTTACTCTGAACATCTAATTCTTCCTGGCTCCTCTGAGCTCATGACATTCTTGCCAACACCGAACTTGTTATAACCCATATTTGTACACGTTAGATTATGCCGTAAGATAGTCTACATAGGTCCGAGAAGAGATTACCTTTGAGATAATAAGAATTTAGTCATACTGGTCTTAAATGATGCAAGGGTGTATAAGAGTGGTTAACAAGTATTAGAAGACAAACGAGTTAAGGATATTGTAACTCGTATTTTCGGGTAAATCGGGAGGTGATTAACATTAACAAGAGGTCATGTTTTAAGGTATTTGAACCATATAATATCCGTTTCATAAGTCTTGAAGTCAAACGAGTTATGAAACAAAAGTCGACAAAGGTTGTCGCAACTTGGGTTCATAATTTTACTCATACTTTAGGTCAAATGTTTCTAAGCTTTTCTCCCAATTTACAAGGAATTACGGGGTGATCTACCTACCAAATTAAAGATCTATGAGTCTAGTTTTCAAAGCGTCAAACCGTTAGTAAATACGATTTCAGAGTATAGAGATAATTGTAATTCCGCAGACTCGCGCAGATTGGTAGGTGACAAGTAGGTGCATCACCTACTTGTCAAAATTAGGGGACAAAAATAAAAGTCCCAAAGTCGGCCAAGAGAGGAATTTTAAGGGCTTTTAAACTCAGTTATTTCACCATTATTTCAGACCTTCAAAACCAAAATTGAACCCCTGCAACCCCTCCCCAAAAAATCCCACACAAACCCTAATCGATTTTCCCTCTCTTTCAAGTTCTAATTGGGGGTGAAACCTAGAGTTTGAAGAACCAAGGAAAGGGCTGAGTTATCCAACAAGTAAGGTATGTTTACTGCTCTCCTTCATACATTTTTTTCTCCTTTGAATTCATGGTAATTCGTTCTATACATGTAAGAACTCATGGGATGGTGATTGGAAGCCGTGAGTTCGAGTTATTCATTTGTAGCGGACTGTTTTGTGGACTGTTTTGTGTTGCTGTTGGGCTGCGTGTTTTACTACTGTTTTGTGGACTTTTGGAGGAAGAAGGGTGTGGACAAACACCATATAGATTTAGGGTTGTGGGCTGATAGTTCTTCGTAACATTTCTGGGTCGTTTGACACGACTATGGTGGCCATCGTATGTATGAAGTGATTAGCTTGTGCGTGGACTGTTTTGGGAGGCTTAATATGATTTTAATTGATGTTGTTTGGGCTGTGTGGTGATTGTTTCAAATTGTGTGAAGTCATATATATAGGGGAAGTGTTGTCCGTTTTATCGCAAAATAGGTTACAGTTGATACATAATAGTTACGACGCTTAAACGATAACGGTAGTGTCATTTCTCTTATTGTAGACTAAGGAGTCGTGGAATATTCATAGCTTGAGGTTGGGAAGTATATACAAGGTATGTGGGACTGTCCTTTTCCTTCTTTTGCACGACTCTGATTGTACATAATGTAATGAACGAGCTCCAAAGATACTCTATTCTTAGAAGGTAGTAGTGCTTATATTGTTTCCCCTCTTATGGGAGGATTAATGTTGATGTTACTTCTTTGAACTTATGCCAGTTCGAAAGGTTGAAACTGTGATTCGAATGAGTCCAGCATGCATTATCTATTTTAGTCTACCGAGCCGCGCTATAGTCGGCCGGGCAGGCACCTATTGTGCAACCACTGATCAGTTGGGTATGATGATGATGAGGCCCACAGAGGCGCATGTATATGATGATGATGAGGCCCACAGAGGCGTATATATGTATATGATGATTTTTAAAAGGATATATATATATATATATGTATGTATGTATATGCATATGCACGTCAGGCAAGACATGGTTAGTCGCCCTCAGAGGCATTCAGATGGTACAGGTTGTATGATTCTTATCCTGATGCATATTACTGTTCTTATATTATGTTTCCTGTCTTACATACTCAGTACTTTTTCCGTACTGACGTCCTTTTATTTGTGGACGCTGGATGTCATGCTGCAGGTCTGGACAGACAGATAGACGAGGCTCCCCCACCACAATAGGCTGTCCAGTTAAGTGGATATTGGCGAGATCCATCCTTCGGACTTGCCGTAGTCTGGGTATGCATTTTGTTATAGGCATTATGGGCATGTCGGGGCCCTGTTCCGACATAGGTTGCATCATGTATGTTCCAGTAGGGGCTCATAGACAAGGGGTGGGTTTATGTATAGTTGGATTGCCTTGTCGGCAAATGTATTTTGTTGTACAGTTTTTGCATCGCAGCCTTAAGGGCCATATTATATATACGCATGTTCATGTTATTGTATGGCATTTCAGTTGATCATGATCATGGGGTTCTATTCATACGGGCATCGTCGACCTTATAGATAACAAGGAAGATAAGATGAAAGGTACACTGGCACTCGGCGAGTAGGGTCCGGGTGCCAGTCACGACCCTCTGGCTTGGGTCGTGACAAACTTGGTATCAGAGCAAGTCTGTCTAGGGGTTGTCTATGAGCCGTATCTAGTAGAGTCTTGATTATGGTTGTGTAGCGCGCCAAATTTATAATCAGGAGGCTGTATGACATTTAGAGTTGTTACTTTTTTTTTCTTGAATCTAGATCGTGCGTAGAGCTGAGTCGTAAGTATTCATCTCTAATATTCATTATGTTCTTTTCAGCGATGCCCACGACTAGGAAGCAAGTGATTAGTAGACGCCTTGATACAGCTGCGGGAGAGGGTACCAGTCAGGTGCCTCCCGCCAGAGCAGGCCATAGAGAACCTCAGAGCGAGACGCCGTCTCAGACCTCAATATACTCCTTCTAATTCAGAGGATATAAGAAGGCACCCAGCATCTCCAATTCCTCCATCTGGTACTACAGATCAGGATATGCGGAGTGCGGTACAGTTGTTGACTAACTTGGTAGCTGCTCAGGCTCAGAGGCAGAATACCGGTGCTACTGATAAATCGGCTAGTGCGAGAGTTCGGGATTTTATTAATCTAGATCCTCCAGTGTTTACCGGATCAGACCCCAAGGAGGACCCGCAGACTTTTATTGATCAGGTTTATTGTACACTACGGGTTATGCATGCTAATGATACGGAGGCAATAGAGTTGGCTTCTTATCGGTTACGGGATTTAGCAGTTTTCTGGTATGATAGTTGGGAGAGATCCAGGGGTCTGAATGCTCCCCCACCTGTGTGGAAGGAACTTTCTGAGGCGTTTCTTCGTCACTACCTGCCAGTTGAGATACGACGAGCTAGAGCTGATAAGTTCTTGAACCTTCGACAGGGTAATATGAATGTGCGAGAGTATAACATGCAGTTTGATTCTTTAGCAAGGTATGCTCCCCATATAGTGGCCGAGATGAGCGATAGGGTGCACCTGTTCGTGAACGGATTGGGACCACATCTGCTAAATGAGTGCACGACAGCCTTCTTGATAGAAGGCATGGATATTTCCTGTATTCAGGCTTATGCCCAGACACTAGAAGATCGTAAGTGCCAGCAAAGAGCAGACAGGGAGCAGGATAGAGGCCAGCATAAGAGGGCGAGATTTGCAGGGTATTCTGGTGACTTCAGAGGTAATGTCAGGCCCCAGTTTTCGAGGGGTTCGGCACCACCTGTAGCTAGTGCTCCTCCATATGATCGATTTACCTATTCGGGTCCAGGTCAGAGTTCGCGGGCATCAGACTCGCAACATCAAAGGGATACTAGTCAGACGAGACCCCTAACACCACGTTGCGATCAGTGCGGCAGGGCCCATTCTAGACTATGCCGTCGAGGTTCTGATACATGTTATTCTTGCGGACAGCCTGGCCATATGATGCGGGATTGTCCTGGCAGAGGAGGTGGTATTATGGCTCAACCGACTGGATTTATGGCTGGTTTTTCCTCATCAGTTCGACCTCCAGCACGAGGTTTTCAGCAGCCGACAGGTCGTGGTAGAGGTAGAGGTGGAGTGCCGAGTTCGAGTGGTACTCAAAATCGAACCTATGCTCTATTAGGTCGGCAGGATCTCGAGTCATCTTCGGATGTTGTTACAGGTATATTGTCTGTGTTTTCTTATGATATATATGTGTTGATTGATCCGGGATCTACATTATCATATGTTACAC
Organism: Nicotiana obtusifolia; assembly: GCA_002018475.1. NCBI lineage: Eukaryota > Viridiplantae > Streptophyta > Magnoliopsida > Solanales > Solanaceae > Nicotiana > Nicotiana obtusifolia. The sequence goes on from MCJB01048574.1 coordinate 34,208, forward strand.
CTCTTGTGGCTGATAAGTTTGGCGTTAAACCCGAATTAATAAGTAAACCATTTGCGATATCTACTATAATAGGAGATTTTGTTGTTATTGGAAGGGTATATAGAGGTTGCACCATGACGATTTGTAGTCGTCAAACCTCGGCGAATTTGTTTGAGTTAGAAATGGTTGATTTTGATGTGATAATGGGAATGGACTGGTTGGCCTCATGCTATGCAAATGTTGATTGTCGTATGAAGAGGGTTAGGTTTCAGTTTCTTGGTGAACCCGTCATCGAATGGAAGGGGAACATTGCTACGCTGAAAGGTATGTTTATTTCCTATCTTAAGGCAAGGAAGATGATCTCAAAGGGTTACATTTATCATCTCGTTCGCGTTAGGGATGCGGAGGCGAAGCCGCCTACCCTACAATCAATCCCCGTGGTCAATGAAATTCCGGATGTTTTCCCAAATGAACTCCCAGGTCTTCCTCCTGAAAGGGAGATTGAGTTTAGCATTGATGTGCTGCCGGACACTCAACCGATCTCTATCCCTCCATACAGGATGACCCCGGCAGAGTTACGAGAGTTGAAGATGCAGTTGAAGGACTTGCTGGATAAGGGCTTCATTAGGCCTAGCACTTCACCTTGCGGTGCGCCAGTCTTATTTGTGCAAAAGAAAGATGGGTCGTTAAGGATGTGTATCGATTATCGACATTTGAATAAGTTTACTATAAAGAACAAATATCCACTTCTGAGGATTGACGACCTGTTTGACCAACTCCAGGGTGCCAAGTATTTTTCTAAGATTGACTTACGTTCAGGGTATCACCAGGTGAGGTTCAAGGAAAAGGATATTCGAAAAACAGCCTTCCGGACAAGATATGGGCATTTTGAGTTCTTGGTAATGTCGCTTGGGCTAACAAATGCCGCAGCAGCTTTTATGGATCTCATGAATAGTGTATTCAGGCCCTATCTTGATGTGTTCGTGATTGTATTCATTGACGACATTCTGGTGTATTCTCGTTCAGAGACAGAACATACGGGCCACTTGCGGATAGTATTACAGACCCTTCGGGATCGTAAGTTGTATGCTAAGCTCTCCAAATGTGAATTCTGGCGAAACTCAGTAGCATTCCTTGGCCATGTGATATCTGATGAGGGTATTAGTGCTGACATTCAAAAGATCGATGCAGTGAAAAATTGGCCAAGACCTACAACACCGTCAGAGGTCCGTAGTTTTCTAGGGCTAGCAGGATATTATAGGAGGTTTGTAGAAGGATTTTCCTCTATATCAGCCCCATTGACTAAGTTGAAACGAAAAGCTTCCAAGTTCCAATGGTCCGACGCTTGTGAGCATAGTTTCCAAGAACTAAAGGATCAGTTGACCTCCGCGCTAGTGCTTACCCTCCCAGAAGGAACAGAAGGGTATGTGGTATATTGTGTACGAAGTCCACATCCAAACCCCACGCATAACTACGTTGCAGGGAAGGTAATTGCTTATGCATCAAGACAATTAAAGAAGCATGAAAATAATTACCTGACTCATGATTTGGAATTGGCCGCAGTAATTTATGCTTTAAAGATTTGGCGGCACTATTTATACGGTGTCCATGTTGACATCTACACAGATCACAAAAGTNGGCGAGTAGGGTCCGGGTGCCAGTCGCGACCCTCTGGCTTGGGTCGTGACAAACTTGGTATCAGAGCAGGTCTGTCCTAGGGGTTGTCTATGATCCGTGTCTAGTAGAGTCTTGATTATGGATGTGTAGCGCGCCACATTTATAATCAGGAGGCTGCATGACATTTAGAGTTGTTACTTTTTCTTAAATCTAGATCGTGCGCAGAGCTAAGTCGTAAGTATTCGTTTCTAATATTAACCATGTTCTTTTCACTGATGCCCACGACTAGGAAGCAAGTGATTAGTAGGCCCCTTGATACAGCTGCGGGAGAGGGTACCAGTCAGGTGCCTCCCGCCAGAGCAGGCCATAGTGAGCCTCAGAGCGAGATGCCGTCTCAGACCTCATCTACTCCTTCTCCTCCAGAGGATATAAGAAGGCACCCAGCATCTCCAATTCCTTCACCTGGTACTACAGACCAGGATATGTGGAGTGCGGTACAGTTGTTAACTAGCTTGGTAGCTGCTCAGGCTCAGAGGCAGAATACCAGTGCTACTGATAAACCGGTTAGTGCGAGAGTTTGGGATTTTATTAATCTAGATCCTCCAGTGTTTACCGGGTCAGACCCCAAGGAGGACCCGCAGACTTTTATTGATCAGATCCATCGCACACTGCGGGTTATGCATGCTAGTGATACGGAGGTAGTAGAGTTGGCTTCTTATCGGTTACGGGATTTAGCAGTTTTCTGGTATGATAGTTGGGAGAGATCCAGGGGTCTGAATGCTCCCCCACCTGTGTGGAAGGAATTTTCTGAGGCGTTTCATCGTCACTACCTGCCAGTTGAGATACGACGAGCTAGAGCTAATAAGTTCTTGAACCTTCGACGGGGTAATATGAGTGTGCGAGAGTATAGTATGCAGTTTGATTCTTTAGCAAGGTATGCTCCCCATATAGTGGCCGAGATGAGCGATAGGGTGCACTTGTTCGTGAACGGATTGGGACCACATCTGATAAATGAGTGCACGACAGCCCCCTTGATAGAGGGCATGGATATTTCCCGTATTCAGGCTTATGCCCAGACACTAGAGGATCGTAAGCGCCAGCAAAGAACAGACAGGGAGCAGGATAGGGGCTAGCATAAGAGGGCGAAATTTGCAGGGTATTCTGGTGACTTCAGAGGTAATGTCAGGCCCCAATTTTCGAGGAGTTCGGCACCACCCGTAGCTAGTGCTCCTCCACAGTTTTAGAGACCTCGATATGATCGATTTACCTATTCGGGTCCAGGTCATATTTCGCGGGCATCAGGCTCGCAACATTACAGGGATACTAGTCAGACGAGACCCCTAACACCTCGTTGTGATCAGTGCGACAAGGCCCACGTTGGACTGTGTCGTCAAGGTTCCGATGTATGCTATTCTTGCGGACAGCCTGGCCATATGAGGCGGGATTGTCCTAACAGAGGAGGTGGTGGTATGGCTCAACCGACTGGATCTGTGGCTAGTTCTTCCTCATCAGTTTGACCTCCAGCACGGGGTTTTCAGCAGCCGACAGTTCATGGCAGAGGTAGAGGTGGAATGTCGAGCTCGAGTGGTACTCAAAATCGAACCTATGCTCTAGTAGGTCGGAAGGATCTCGAGTCATCTCCGGATGTTGTTACAGGTATATTGTCTGTGTTTTCTTATGATGTATATACGTTGATTGATCCGGGATCTACATTATCATATGTTACACCCCTTGTGGATGATAAGTTTGGCGTCAAACCCGAATTAATTAGTAAACCATTTGCGGTATCTACTCCAATAAGAGATTCCATGGTTGTTAGAAGGGTATATAGAGGTTGCACCATGACGATTTGTAGTCGTCAAACCTCGGCGAAATTATTTGAGTTAGAAATGATTGATTTCGATGTGATAATGGGGATGGACTGGTTGGCCTCATGCTATGCAAATGTTGATTGTCGTACGAAGATGGTTAGGTTTCAGTTTCCTGGTGAACCCGTCATTGAATGGAAGGGGAACATTGCTACGCTGAAAGGTATATTTATTTCCTATCTTAAGGCAAGGAAGGTGATCTCAAAGGGTTACATTTATCATCTCGTTCGCGTTAGGGATGTGGAGGCGAAGCCGCCTACCCTACAATCAATCCACGTGGTCAACAAATTTCCGGATGTTTTCCCAGATGAACTCCCAGGTCTTCCTCCTGAAAGGGAGATTGAGTTTAGCATTGATGTATTGCCGGACACTCAACCGATCTCTATCCCTCCATACAGGATGACCCCGGCAGAGTTGCGAGAGTTGAAGGTGCAGTTGAAGGACTTGCTGGATAAGGGCTTCATTAGGCCTAGCACTTCACCTTGTGGTGCGCCAGTCTTATTTGTGCGAAAGAAAGATGGGTCGTTAAGGATGTGTATCAATTATCGACAGTTGAATAAGTTTACTATAAAGAACAAATATCCACTTCCAAGGATTGACGACCTGTTTGACCAACTCCAAGGTGCCAAGTATTTTTCCAAGATTGACTTACGTTCAGGGTATCACCAGGTGAGGGTCAAAGAGAAGAATATTCCAAAAATAGCCTTTCGGACCAGATATGGGCATTTTGAGTTCTTGGTAATTTCGTTTGGGCTAACAAATTCCCCAGCAGCTTTATTGATCTTATGAATAGTGTATTCAGGCCCTATCTTGATGTGTTCGTGATTGTATTCATTGATGACATTTTGGTGTATTCTCGTTTAGAGACAGAACATACGGGCCACTTGCGGATAGTATTACAGACCCTTCGGGATCGTAAGTTGTATGCTAAGCTCTCCAAATGTGAATTCTGGCTAAACTCAGTAGCATTCCTTGGCCATGTGATATCTGACGAGGGTATTAGTGTTGACATTCAAAAGATTGATGCAGTGAAAAATTGGCCAAGACCTACAACACCGTCAGAGGTCCGCAGTTTTCTAGGGCTAGCAAGATATTATAGGAGGTTTGTAGAAGGATTTTCCTCTATATCAGCCCCATTGACTAAGTTGACATGGAAAGCTATCAAGTTCCAATGGTCCGACGCTTGTGAATATAGTTTCCAAGAGCTAAAGGATCGGTTGACCTCCGCGCTAGTGCTTACCCTCCTAGAAGGAACAGAAGGGTATGTGGTATATTGTGATGCTTCAGGTGTAGGTTTGGGGTGCGTACTGATGCAACATGGGAAGGTAATTGCCTATGCATCAAGACAATTGAAGAAGCATGAAAAGAATTATCCAAACCATGATTTGGAATTGGCTGCAGTAATATATGCTTTGAAGATATGGCGGCACTAGTTGTACGGCGTCCATGTTGACATCTACACAGATCACAAGAGTTTGCAATACATCTTCAGTCAGAAGGAGTTGAATTTGAGACAGCGACGCTGGCTCGAATTACTGAAAGACTACGACGTCAAGATATTGTATCATCCGGGTAAAGCCAATGTGGTGGCAGACGCTCTCAGCCGTAAGTCAATGGGAAGCTTAGTACACATTGAGGCAGGTGAATGGCGGTTGACTAAAGAGCTTCATCAGCTAGCCAATATGAGAATCAAGATATTAGACTCTAAGGATGGAGGTGTTATTGTACATAATACATCAGAATCTTCTTGGGTAGCCGAGGTAAAAGCAAGGCAATATGAAGATTCTACCTTGGTACGATTGAGAGAGGGCATTCAGCAGGGTAAAATTTCAGCTTTTGAGATCGGAGGGGATAGAACACTGAGATACCAGGGCCGATTATGTGTGCTTAATGTAGCGGGGTTGCGAGAGAAGATTATGAATGAGATTCATCAGTCCCGATATTCCATCCATCCTGGTTCGATGAAGATGTATCATGCTGTTAAGGAGCAGTGTTTTTGGGATAGCATGAAGAAGTCTATTGTAGAATTTGTAGCCCAGTGTCCTAATTGTCGACAAGTAAAGATTGAGCATCAGAAACCTGGTGGATTGATTCAAAATATAGAAATTCCGACCTGGAAATGGGAGGTGATTAATATGGATTTCATTGTTGGGTTACCTCGCTCTTATCATAAGTTTGACTCCATCTAGGTGATAGTTGATCGACTTACAAAATGTGCCCATTTTCTGCCAGTTAAGACAACTTACACAGCTGAAGACTATGCGAAGCTGTATATCAAGGAGATTGTTAGGCTTCATGGTGTGCCGGTGTCTATTATATCAGACCGAGGAGCTCAATTTACGGCTAACTTTTGGAGGTCTTTTCAGAAGGGTTTAGGCACACAAGTGAATCTCAGCACGGCATTCCATCCACAGACTGATGGACAGGCTGAACGTACCATCCAGACACTTGAAGATATGCTACGAGCATGTGTTCTAGATTTCAAGGGGAACTGGAATGATCACCTGGCACTCATAGAATTCGCCTAGAATAATAGTTACCATTCCAGTATTAAAATGGCTCCATACGAGGCACTGTACGGGAGGAGATGTAGGTCACCAGTTGGATAGTTCGAAATCGGTGAGACAGAATTATATAGGCCAGACTTGATTCACCAAGCCATTGAGAAGGTGAAAGTGATACAAGAGCGACTGAAGACGGCCCAAAGCAGGAAAAAACCTTATTCCGATGTCCGACGTCGTGACCTGGAATTTGAGGTTGGTGATTGGGTTTTCCTGAAGATCTCACTGATGAAGGGTGTTATGCGTTTTGGGAAGAAGGGTAAACTAAATCCGCGGTATATCGGGCCGTAGTAAATTCTTCGACGAATTGGACAAGTTGCTTATGAGTTAGAATTGCCATCTGAATTAGAATTTGTCCATCTGGTATTCCATGTATCTATGTTGAGGAAATGTATTGGAGACCCTTCTCGGGTCGTCCCTATCAAAGATGTACAAATTACAAGGGATCTGTCATATGAAGAAATGCTAGTAGCTATATTAGACCGACAAGTCCACAAGCTAAGAACAAAGGATGTAGCTTCCGTTAAAGTATTGTGGAAGAATAAGAATACGGAAGAAATGACATGGGAAGCAAAGGATGAGATGAAGTCTAAATACCCTTACCTGTTCCAGCATGGAGATAATGAGGGTGCCGGGGGAACACATGACACATTAAAAGGTGAAACGTCTCTATAAGGTAAGCAATAACGTGGGAATACTCTTTCTTAATACAAAGTGGTGATATGTGGATAATGTACGTAGCTATAATGCTTTGCACAGCCTTGTAAGGCTATAGGTTGGGTTTAACTGCTTGTGAGTTTTGCTAGGGTCTGTTTTATAGTGGAAACTCAGCCGAAAATTTCCGTCAGAAATCCACAATGAGTTAAAATCCCCGTAAACCTTTACATTCGAGGACGAATGTTTCTAGGGGGGGAGGGTGTTATAACCCATATTTATACACGTTAGATTACGCCGTAAGATAGTCTACATAGGTCCAAGAAGAGATTACCTTTGAGATAATAAGAATTTAGTCCTATTGGTCTTAAATGATGCAAGGGTGTATAAGGGTGGTTAACAAGTATTAGAAGACAAACGAGTTAAAGATATTGTAACTCGTATTTTCGGGTAAACCGGGAGGTGATTAACATTACCAAGAGGTCATGTTTTAAGGTATTTAAATCATATAATATCCGTTTCATAAGTCTTGAAGTCAAACGATTTATGAAACAAAAGTCGACAAAGGTTGTCGCAACTTGGGTTCATAATTTTACTCATACTTTAGGTCAAATGTTTCTGAGCTTTTCTCCCAATTTACAAGAAATTACGGAGGTGATCTACCTACCAAATTAAAGATCTATGAGTCTAGTTTCCAACGCATCAAACCGTTTGTCAATACGATCTCGAAGTATAGAGATAATTGTATTTCCGCAGACCCGCGCAGATTGGTAGGTGACAAGTAGGTGCATCACCTACTTGTCAAAATTAGGGGACAAAATTAAAAGTTCCAAAGTCGGCCAAGAGAGGAATTTTAAGGGCTTTTAAACTTAGTTATTTTACCATTATTTCAGACCTTTAAAACCAAAATTGAACCCCTGCAACCCCTCCCCAAAAAATTCCACACAAACCCTAATCGATTTTTTCAAGTTCTAATTGGGGGTGAAACCTAGAGTTTGAAGAACCAAGGAAAGGGCTGAATTATCCAACAAGTAAGGTATGTTTACTGCTCTCCTTCATACATTTTTTTCTCCTTTGAATTCATAGTAATTCTTTCTATACATGTAAGAACTCACGGGATGGTGATCGGAAGCCGTGAGTTCGAGTTATTCACTTGTAGCGGACTGTTTTGTGGACTGTTTTGTGTTGCTGTTGGGCTGTGTGTTTTACTACCATTTTGTGGAGTTTTGGAGGAAGAAGGGTGTGGAGAAACACCATATAGATTTAGGTTTGTGGGCTGATAGATCTTCGTAATATTTCCGGATCGTTTGACACGACTATGGTGGCCATCGTATGTATGAAGTGATTAGCTTGTGCGTGGATTGTTTTGGGAGGCTCAATATGATTCTTATTGATGTTGTTTGGGCTGTTTGGTGATTGTTTCGAATTGTGTGAAGTCATATATATAGGGGAGGTTCTGTCCGTTTTATCGCAAAATAGGTTACAGTTGATACATAATAGTTACGACGCTTAAACGATAACGGTAGTGTCATTTCTCTTATTGTTGACTAAGGAGTCGTGGAATATTCATAGCTTGAGGTTGGGAAGTATATACAAGGTATGTGAGACTGTCCTTTTCCTTCTTTTACAAGACTCTTGATTGTACATAATGCAATGAACGAGCTTCAAAGATACTCTACTCTTAGAAGGTAGTAGTGCTTATATTGTTTCCCCTCTTATGGGAGGATTGATGTTGATGTTATTTCTTTGACCTTACGCCAGTCCAAACGGTTGAAACTGTGATTCCAATGAGTCCAGCTGCATTATCTATTTTACTCTACCGAGCCGTGCTATAGTCGGCCGGGCAGGCACCTATGGTGCAACTATATATATATTTGACTCTACTTAGTCGCGCTATAGACGACAGCTATTTTACTTTACCGCGCCGCGCTATAGTCGGCCGGGCAGGCACCTATTATGCAACCACTGATCAGCTGGGTATGCTGGTGATGAGGCCCACAGAGGCGTATATGTATATGATAATTTTTAAAAGGATATATATATATATATATATATATATATATATGCATATGCACGTCAGGGAGGACATGGCTAGTCGCCCTCAGAGGCATTCAGATGGTACAGGTTGTATGATTCTTATCCTGATGCATATTACCGTTGTTATATTATGTTTCCTGTCTTACATACTCAATACTTTATCCGTACTGACGTCCTTTTATTTGTGGACGCTGGATGTCGTGCTGTAGGTCCAGACAGATAGATAGACGAGGCTCCCCCACCACAATAGGCTGTCCAGTTCAGCGAATATTGGCGAGATCCATCCTTCGGACTTGCCGTAGTCTCGGTATGCATTTTGTTATAGGCATTATGGGCATGTCGGGGCCATGTTCCAACATAGGTTGCATCATGTATGTTCCAGTAGGGGCTCATAGACAAGGGGTGGGTTTATGTATAGTTGGATTGCCTTGTCGGCAAATGTATTTCGTCGACCTTATAGATAACAAGGAAGGTAAGATGAAAGGTACGTCGGCACTCGGCGAGTAGGGTCCGGGTGCCAGTCGCGACCCTCCGGCTTGGGTCGTGACATAACTGCAACCTTGGTCCTCAACTTTCAAATTCTCATGCCGCTCACTGCACCTATCATGCCGCTACGCGAGAATATACTAATTCATTATAACCCCTAAACTACCAGTGGAATAAACTCTTCTCCGGCTAGAAACCTTTCACTTAACTCATTTCAGAAGAATCAATGCAACACGCAGCCGAATTCCCAACCTCAGAAATACAAACCTCAAGTCGTGATCTACACCATCATAACTCTTTCGGAATCCATTTGCACAACAAGGCCTATTTGAATCAAATACCTCGCAAATCAATCAGGTCATGGTGGTTGTCAAGCCCGCACGTACAACCACAACCACATGTATAACTTCACACAATGAAGGAACTTACTCTTTCCACAATCATGCTTATTTAGCCATTACTAATCGACCCAACTTCTTTCAATTTACCCTTGACCTGACTCAGAAATATGATAGCTCCATTCACAACATAACGAACTCAATCTGCACTCATCCCGAGTGACTCGAATCGCGAGACCCCATTGTCTCAATACCCATGACTCATCTCATACCTCCTTATGCGCACAATAGCATCTCCAACTGGTGCACCCATTCTGCAAGACCTTTCGCGAGTCCGAAGCTATTTCTTCCTCTCCTCTAATACTGCACTTTAATTTTTGAATCCACTAGGACCGTTGTCAAGAGTCGCACACTCTGACCTGGTGCCAAATATGACCAAACTCCAACGCTCTACTAGCACATGAACATCCTCTCGAAGAAGCAACCGACTGAACTCTTTTCTTTGTACATCACATCCACAAAAGCATAAGCTCCGAGTCTTCCCAAAAACCTAAACATGCATCGATAATGCTAACCATCAAGTTTTTTGCTAAATTACCCCTGATATTTCCTTTTCTTAGTCATAAATTATCCGCCAACGCACTGATAACTAAAAACCGCACAAGCAGACAACCACGTGATCCAATCATAACAGTGGGGATCTCCCACTTAACTTTAAGCTACTATCACATAATGCAGAGCCCATAATGATTCCTCTTTCTCAATTACCATGATCTCTCACCATTAATCCGCCGGACTTCTCAAAGTTTTGCTACGCTTTTCATGAACATCCTGGATCACCAGTCACAGTCACACACTAAACCTCTTACCTGGTAGCAGGTGATATTCCTCGCAGAATCTTCATCAACATCACACCACCACTAACCTGCTCATAGGAGATAACCCACCTGTGAAATTCCTTACCGACATCTTCCAACGACGCTGCACTAGGTACAACTACCACATAATTAGTAAATTCTCCTGAGCTCATGCTCGCCCATTAGCTGCTTAAGTCTGCTCCTTCCCCATCGACATCAACTAAAAGTTCAACAACACCTTCCGAACTCAAGTCCTATTGCATCTGAAATGATAAATCAATCCTCACACCCCTCTTCATTTCAAACAAACTTCTTTCTGCTATATTCGATCTTTCTTCGTACAGTAACCATCACTCCAAATAAAATCCGTAGGCCAAATCACCTTCGATCATGATTTCCAAACCGTTTTCCACTTTCTCAAGGCAAACGACTATCTCACCATAGAATCCATATGCTAATCTGTCACTCTTACTTCGGTTAAACCATCTTCTTTAAGCAACTTCTCAACCTCTGCTTCTTATACTTGACCTGCTAGTACTAAAACCACCGCGGAACACTTCTTGCCATGTCTTTCCTTATACTTCGCTTCTCAAATGTTGCATCAAATCGAAATCTATCTCTGTAGCACCTGAAAAAATAAAATGTTACCGAATCTAAGCCTCTTCGAAGATCATCTTTCTCGAGCCATCAACATTAAAATTATCAATTCGATTCTGAACTGCTGCACACAACTATCTCTGGCAACGGCTCCATCAGGCACCATTTCACAACACCTACCTCGTAGGCAAAATCCAAGAAGACTGTAGCACCGGCAAACCATAATGCATTCAAACAAGGACGACGACACCGCATCATAATGAAAATTCCACTATGCCCGAAAATATCAAGTCTCGTTACATTATCAACCAAACATGGACATTTATAGTCCGATTGCCTTTCCTCTGCTGGAAATAAATGTTGAACCCCTTAATCATGCACTGAGAAATTCTCTCTCCAAGCCATTCACTGCCTCAACACATAAACGGGCACCTTACCGTTACACCAACATTGTGCGATAACAACCCATAGACATCGTAGCAATCCGTGCACGGTCTCGAAACCATAGAAAATATACTGAGCTGGAACAAAAGAACTTCCTTTCGCAAGGCGATGATAATAGCCTGTCCGAACACGCAGGAAAAAATATCCTGCACCACATCTGCAGTACCACTACAACTCCTCAACGTCCAATTGATAACAAGCGCTTCGCATCGCATAAGATTGAGTAGGAAGGAAATAAAGGCACAACCCTCAATGGAATCAAACCGCACGATGAGGAAATCAAGAAGGGAAGCACTCCTAACAGCTATGTAGACTCTCGAAGATAAGTACAGACGTCTCCGTACCGATCTGCAAGACTCTACTAGAGTTGCTCATAACTCGTGAAACCTAAGTAAACCTAACGCTCTGATACCAATCTGTCTACCCAAAACTCACTATAAGTTGTGATGGCACCTAACACCGACGTCAGGCATGCCAACAATGACTTATTAAATTAATTACTCATTTTAGTAACTTGAAATCATAATCTTCTTAATTGAACAGTATAAAATAGAATTTATAGGGTGAATCAAAATATCTACACAAACCTTCATAATGAATAACCCGAAGGAACCCACAAAATCCGGTGTCACAAGTGCATGAGCATTTTCTAAAGAGTACAATAATATTATAACATTTGTCTTGAATGTAATAAGACAAAATAAAATAAATAGTAAAATAGAGACTCGATGGACTGCGATGTGTAGCCTGGAATGCAACTCGCATAAAGTCTCCCCAATAGGTGCGTCTCCGCGCCAACGGTGGTCATCAATGAACCTGCCAGATCCTTCACATTTAGTGCTGAAGTGCAGCATGAGTACGTAAATCAACGCGTACCTAGTAAGTATCTAGCCTAACTCCGGAAGTAGTGAAGAGGAAGTCGACATCAACACTTACTAGAGGTCCAAGCAGATAATATAATAATCCATAGCAGGTATGAAATGCACAGTAATAGTGAGGTAAATCTGTAAATCCCAAAAAACGTTTCCAATTATTTCCTTTAAAGTATGAATTTCTCAATCACGTATCCTACCTTAATATCTTCGAAAATTGTCAGATGTCATCATCAAATAAAACCGGAGTACCATATAAAAGGCTAGGCACCAGTAAGGAGGTAAACTCGTAAATATTCGGCTACAAGCGATATAACGCACGATTCTGCCGAGGTTGTTCAGCCCAATCCGAAATAATGTGTATACTGCCGAGGGTCAAGCGGCACGAACCATAGATGCATCTATATACTGCCGAGGCGTTCGGCCCGATCCACGAGAAAAGGAAGGAAGTTACTAAATTACGAGACACGTGTTTACAACACCGCACGTAAGTACAAAATAAACATAATCGTTACCGTTTTTCAAATAACTCGCCCACAACTCAAAATGTTAAGGCTTGGCCTAGTATATATATAATTATTTCTAAAACAATTTTTTTAAAACTTCGATTAAATTAATGTCAACAACATGTGAGTTTAAATAATTCAAATATTACAGGAGAAGATCCTAAGTCTATCCGGACATAAACATGCTATAGCTACGTACGGACTCGCATCACCTCGTGCATACGTAGCACCCACAACTAGTTGCATATAACAAATAATTACACCTAGGGGAGTGGTTTTTCCCTCACAAGGTTACACAGGAGACTTACCTTGCTCCGAAGTTCCATAACCGGCTCCAACACCCCTCAACCACCTCAAACCAAAGCCCGTCGATCTAAAATTATTAAAACACTGTGCTAACCAATCAAAAAATACTCTAATATCCATAATTAATCAATTTAAAATTTTTTTTAACTGCGCTCAAAATATCCATAAAATCTACCTTCGAGCCCACGTGCCCGAATTTCAAAAAATTTCGAAGATAAGCTTTACCCATAATACCACGAACTAAAATATATAACTTCTTCCAAATTCGACGTCCAATTTCGTGGACAAAATAAAAAAAAATATCAATTTCTAGTTTTTTCTACCAAAATTCCAAATTTCTACTAATTCTCACTTAAAAATCTGTACATAATCCAAGTATTTAACTCACAATGTGTGGGAATAGCTTACCTTACAATAGATGATGAAACTCTCCCCTTGAAGCTCTCCAAAAATTGCCCCATCCAAGCGAAAATGAAAGAAATTGGGTCAAAATCCCGTTCTTAAACAACAATGCCCCAACGACCTTTTTGCATCAGCGGAATAGTAGCCGCTTCTACGAAAACTTCCTCGCAGATGCGTCTTCCCCCTAGGCCAGCACTTTCCGCTGCTACGGCCAACCAACCGCTTCTGCGGCACCGCATTTGTGGTCTGCCCTTCGCATATACGGAGGCCACTAAGCCGCCCAATCGCTTCTGCGGTCAGGTTCCCGCTTTTGCGGTCTGGTCCCCGCTTTTGCGGACCAGCCTCATCACCCCTGCTTCCGCTTTTGCGACCATCCAAGTGCATGTGCGAGTCGGCACCTGCGGAATTCCTGCCGCATCTGCGCTGCACAATCCCCATTCCCTTTTTCCACATCTGCACAACACCTTCTGCACCTGTGATCAAAGCTCCGCAGGTGCGGTTACACCAGCAGAGCCCGACCTTCAGCAATCTCACAACTTCAACTTTTGATCTGTTAACCATCCAGAATCAACCCGAGGCCCCTAGGACCTCGACCAAATATATCAACCCGTCCTAAAACACAATACAAAATTAGTCGAGCCTTCAAATCACATCAAACAGCGCTAAATCCATGAATCACACCCCCAATTCAAGCTTGATGAACTTTAGAACTTCAAACTTCTACATTCGACGCCGAAACCTATCAAATCAAATCCGATTGACCTATAATTCTACAAAAAAGTCATAATTGACTTTATGGATCTACTCCCACTCCAGGTATCGGAATCCGACCCCAATATCAAAAAGTCCATTCCCGGTCAAACTTCCCAAAAATCATCTAATTTTCAACTTTTGCCAATTTAACGCTGAAATAATCTACGGGCCTCCAAATCAACATCCGGATACGCTCCTAAGACCAAAATCATCATGCAAGCCTGTTGGAACCTTCAAATCCCGATTCCGAGGTCGTTCACTCAAAAAGTCAAACCTTAGTCAATTTTCCCAACTTAAAGCTTCCGAAATTAGAATTCTCTTTCCAAATCAATCCCGAACTTCCTGAAATTAAATTTCGACCATACACACATGTCATAATACTTGAAGTGAAGCTACTCGAGGCCTCAAACACCGTAAGAACGACACGCTAGAGTTCAAAATGACCGGTCGGATTGTTACATACAATATTTACACGTCCATTAGTCGTATCTTTAATTGAGGCACCAAAATCTTGAGTTCAGGTGCCGCAACGCATGGGTATCTGATCCTATCCATTCCACAGCTTTGTTGCTGCAGTCTTGTAGATGAATATTGGTATCTTGTGCGAGTCATAACCCTAATAGCTGGACTCCTGATCACATCCATTATTCTTATACTGTTTTTACATGTTTGTGTGTTTCTATACATGTTCATTTCATCAGACAAAGGAATAGTTTAGAAGAAATTCAACGCTTTATGCCTTACTAGTACTACATGGTTTAGAAGAAAATAAATCTCTTGTTAATTATCACGTCTAGTGCCCCAATGTTTATTACTCCTTCCGTTTCGAAAAAAAGTACTATTTTCTTATTAGTCCGTTTCAAAAAAATAGACACACTACAATATTTCCTTAATAAGATACATTCATTGCCACATAAATATAATGATAGGTTTCAGACCACAAGTTTCAAAAGTTTTACAGCCATAAAAATAATATAGCTTATTTAAGATTGGGTATCTCACAAGTTTTTCTTTCTTTACTAAAATTTGTGTCAAGAATATAAGGGCGGTCCGATACACAAAAGCATTTCATGTTCATGCATAATTCTGAGAAGGCTGCACTCGATACGATATAGACAGCTTATTCTGATACATATTAATGACTGATTTCACAGCTTAAATCTATAAACTATAGATCACACAAAAATAACTTTACTGCTGCTCTAACACAACTACTGTACATATACATATATTGGGAACATGGGAGGAAGGTACAAATAAACAAAGGATAATGGCAAAAAGGGACACATGCCCTACATGTGAAGTTAGTTTGGAGACAAAGTTAAAGAAAGCTTAGGATCGTGCATAAACCATTCACATGGCTTGACATCCGATCCCCTCCCATTCCACAGCTCATCTTCCACATATTCAACTTTTCACACGATATTCCAATAATCGTACCCTTGTACCCTCTTTTTCTTTCTTTAAATTTTCGTTCCCCAACAATAATTTTTTTTAATTTTTCTCTGAATTTTCTGACAAAGAATATATCCCTCAAAAATTGGTATCGGAAATGTCTTCCACGGATTTTCCATTGGAAACCATATTTTTAACGGTGTGTCAGATGAAAATTCATAATTAATGAGATAGAGTTAAGTGGTAAAATTTTCATTTTTGCCTATAAATTCCTAGTCTTGAAATTAAAGTAACCTGCTCGCTCATAAAGGGTTTTATAGTCGGGGTGAAGTATCTAACTAATTACTGGTGCGTATAAAATCTGTTTTCTTTAAATAAAATCACCTTTGGATGTTAGGCGAAACCTCTAACTATATAAAATAAGGGAAGAATTTTAATAATTTAAAGGGAACATGTTACCTTACCTTCTGCATATCTGTGTTATAAACGGGCTAACGGACTCAAATTTTTAAAGATTCAAGTCGGAGGAGATTTTATAAGCAGCTTCTTCTGATCGGAATTTAATTAATTAATTTATCAAGAATAAAGGAGAGTTCTGAAAAACATTCAGGAGAATCATATCCTGTCCTGCACCAGAACAAGCAGGGGCGTATACAATTAAAATTCAGAACTAATCTGCTTCAGAAAAAAAAAACAGTAAATGGGAGGGCATTATCGATTCACGCGTTGATGATTACTTTGGGTATTTAATATAGTAAATGAGAAAGTTTGTGGCTTGATGTCCTAAAGCTGATGGTAGCATGTGATGAATAGCACATGCACGACAGTCTGCTTTATATATGGACGAATGTTCTTTCTCAATTCCTTTTAATTCTAATGCATGTAAATTTGGATGGGAAGGTTATTTCATGGAAGTCATCGTATTAAAAGTTTCATTAGTGTTTCACCAAGTATTCGGTACCTGCCGTAGAGTTTGACTGATTCAAATTTACGTTAAAGGTTTCATTTGAAGGTTAAAATATTCATTAACTAATTAAGACGAATTTATACTTAGGGTTCAAATTTTAAACTTTTGATTAAGGATTGGAAAATATTTATCATTGCACCATGATTTTAGTGGTGTCCTACTAAAGGTTTATTACGACAACGTTTTAAATTTGGATGTCTTTTTAATTCTACTGTATGTATATTTGAATGTTTGCGTACAAATACTTTTTTTCCACTTGATATTCGAGATTTGTTATGGGTCTCGGTTAATCTAGATTTCTGCAGAGAAATTCTACTTTAAGGGTAAAGTATTCCCAATTAAAGACGATGATCCATACGTAACCAGCGTTGGAGCCAAAACCCAATTAAAAATGGAGATATACGTACCGCGTCTCTACCATAACCTTCGGTCAATTTGTGTTTATGAGTATGGTGTTTTGATCCCGCGGGTTCTTATTTGACAATTTTATCTTATCTTACAGCTAAGTCGTCATTTCTAGGCTCCAGCGAATTTTCATTTGTATGCAAAATATAGAGATAGTTTAGGGTACGTTTGGAAAGCCATTCGGTAATTGGAATTGGTATAATTATTAGAATAGTAATTACACAGCTTAGTAATTACACAATATAGTAATTAAGACGATCTGTTTGTTTGTCATAATGTAACTACAGAGTAATTGCATTCGTACTGTTTGGTTACACAAGTGTAATTACACAGTTAGATTAAATTTTAAATGAAGTAATTATCAAAACTTAAAGGTTAATATAATAAATATATGCCTATAAATAATTTTGTATAAGTATAAATGATATTAGATTTGGTATTTAAGATACCGATTTTTTCTTAAATATACATTCATTAGTAATCATATATTTATAACTAATATTGTAAAAATAATTGCGATATATTTTCTAAATTAATAATATTTAGTTTAATTAATTATAAAACTAAAAACATACGTCTTGTAAGAACATTATAGAATACATATCTGATAAAATAAATTAATATTTATAAATATAATGTCATAACATTATAATATTTGACAAAACTAATCTATCAATTCTAACTAAAAAAATGACCAACATGCAATGTGAAATAACAAGCCAATACTACTAAAACAAGTAAATTTAAATCATAAAAATAATACAATTTCAAAATCCAAAAATGAAATAGTTTAACATATGTTAAATTCTGACATAATAAAATTAAGTTCCAATACAACTTAATATTAGGAAACATAATAAGTTTATAACCTCATTCAACAGTGAAATTTTACTGTACTGACAGCACTCATTATATACCAAGTTTGTTAATGAGTCATTATTTCCAATATTATAAGGTGTAGTTTCAAAAACTAGAATAATAACGCAGTTACACTAAATGAAGAAAAAAATAAGAAATAAAATATATGAGCAATTACATGGAATCACAAGAAGAAAGGTAGAGAAACAAAAGATAAATAATGCACAAAGAAAAATAAATTTAAAAATTAAAAAAGAAATAAAAAGTAAAAATAAAATAAAAAGAAATTAAAATAAAGAAAATAAAAAGTTATAAAAAAAATAAATTAAAACAAAAAACAAAAAGAAAGAAATTAAAAAGCAATCTTGTAATTACACAGTGTAATTACCATTAATTCTCACCTCTACCTTGAGAATTGGAGAGTGTAATTATACCTCTCCAATTACATCCAATTCCATACTGACAAATAATTACTTGGCCATACAAACATGCCAAACTATGTAATTATACTCAATTACACCCAAATTCAATTTCTAAGTGGCTTTCCAAACAAGTTCTTATTGTTGCAAAGACCTCTTAATTCCATAACCATCCACGAAATCTAATTTAGGGTTAAGTCATAACAAAACAATACTACTAGTTTTCTTGAAATTAAAAAAAAAAAAAAAAAAAAGAAGCCAGAGGTTTTATGAGATGAGTGATGAGCACAAGGGCACATGTGGTGCAAGTCCCCTATATATTAAACTGCTCCTACTTTCCAGTAATACAGTTGAGACTCAAACTTCCTACCAGCTGTTCTATAGCTGTCTCAGTCTCCCCCATGTGACCCCACCATCCCCTTAGTACCTCCCCCCAACCACTACCTTTGGTGAATTGATTTCATTATTGGAGAAAGAAAGAAAGGTGACAAAGTTTAGTTTGCTCCTTAATGAGACAAATCAAAGTTATACATATGGTCTCATGACAATGTCTACTGTCTATATCATAATTATCATGAATTAATGTCTCTGTATATGTTCGTTTCTAGTTTGGTTTTCCAGCTACATTCTTGAAACTCCCATTTTTTTAGCTAGCTAGAAAGGAAAATGGCACACTTACCTCCAAGAGCGCCTAACATGACACCAAATTGGCCTGATTTTTCACTTCAGAAAATGGACAACTTATCTCCCAATGCAACGGCTGCTCACAATAACCCTTTATGGGCGGACGAATTCCTCGACTTCTCGTCGAAACGAGGGTCCCACCGGAGATCCATGAGCGACTCCATTGCTTTCTTGGAGACTCCAATGGTGGAGGAATGCAGAAGGCTGTCATCAACTCCGGGTTCGGGTGGGACCAGTACCGGCAATGAGGAATTTGAGAGGTTTGATGATGAGCAGCAGATAATGTCCATGTTTAACGACGAACACGACAATATGTCGTGTTCGAACCCGTCGTCGCCATCTGATTACATCAACGTTATTGAAGATAATAAAAGGATGAATGCAGCCGGCGGCGACCATGATCAAATGCAGCAGCTTAATGAGGAAGTTCAAAGCTCATGCAAGACTAATGGGGAACCAGCAGTTACTCATGCAAGTATTGAATACTCTTGTGAAAAGGTTGTTGATCCTAAGAGAATTAAAAGGTACATACATATAATTATTCGTGCATCATGCTTTGACATTTTCTCATTAAGGTAATTCTTGTTTGTTGTTTGTAAACCGTATTATGTTACTCCATCCATTCTAATTTTATTTGTGTGACGTAATTTGAAGTAGAATTGACAGTAGGTAACTATTCCAAAATATTGTTATTTAGGAATTAGTCAATATATATGTTCTAAATTTTAATTTTTTAGTTCAATTTTAGGAATATAAATATCTTGAATTGTGCTGAAATCAAGATTTTTAATTAAAAATTTCAAGATAAAATAAATATTGACTAATCTTTAAATAGCAGCTCTAAGAATGGTTGTTTGTACATTTCTCCCTAATTTGAATCGACATAAAATTTTAAAAAAGAATTAAAGACTTTTAAAATTTGTAACTTTAAGTATGCCATAACATTTGTACGGTTAATTATAAAAATAATTTATTAAGGATAAAATAAAAAGTATAAAATTAATTATTTGTATATTTAAAAATATCATTCTTACTAAAAAGAAAAGTGTGTTATAGATGAATTATTAGTTTTGGAGTGTTGTTTGTTATCGTACGTATTGAGCATATAAAGTACAGATATACTCGTTTATGACTAAACCGAAATGTTATATTTGTTTGTCTCTATCTCTCTCTGTCTCTGTCTCTCCACGTGGAATGGATTACATTTTATCATGAATAGTGGCATATTTGAGTAGATCTCTTTTGTTAGGAAGTAAGTTTTAACTTCGTTGATAATGTAAAAATTATTTATACTATGGGATTATTTAAAGGTAATTAAATATAGTTACCCAATTATAAGAACTAACGACATGAAAATAAAGCAAATAACCTATTTGGAGCAAGTTAAATTATTTTCAACGTTTATTTATTTTATCCGTATATATAAGATAAATCTTTTATTTAATTGATTATGTCAGGATATTGGCAAACAGACAATCGGCACAAAGATCACGGGTGAGGAAACTGCAATACGTATCGGAGCTAGAACGTAGTGTTAGCACACTTCAAGTAAGTAAAATAATTCAGAGAATTTTTCTTTTCTGCACTAACAATAATTTCTTATAAGAAAATTTGTTATGAAATAAAAGTAATTTAGTAAAATATGAATAAGAAATGGAGATAGAGAGAAGAAAGAGATTTTATTTCTTCTTTAATTGTGTGTTCTTTCTATCTATTACAATGTCTTTATATAGGCATGAAAAATAAAGAAATGTGTCATTGAATATGTCACTAAGCATTTGAGAGGAAGATCATGAGAAAGATAGACATTCACCATAATTTGATTTTTCTTATAATACTCCTCCTTGGATGTCCATAGATAATGTGCCTCGTCAAAACCTTATTGAAAAAAAAATCCTAGTGAAGAAAAAAGAGTACAAATGTTTAGAAATACGCCTTTTAGTTGCCTCATTAAAAACCATGCAAGGAAAACCCAGTGGGATAAAATCTTGTAAGAGAAAAAGAATACACCGCGTATTAACTCCCCCTGATGAGAGCATCAATTCACATCCCAATCTTGTATACTAGTTTCTTGAAGGTTGATGTCGGTAGAGATTTGATGAACAAATCAGCCATATTATCACTTGAACGGATTTTTTGCACATCGATATCACCATTCTTTTGAAGATCATGTGTGAAAAATAACTTTGGTGAAATGTGCTTTGTCATATCTCCTTTTATGGATCCTCTCTTCAATTGGGCTATGCATGTTGCATTGTCTTCATAATAAATTGTAGGTAGTTTGTCACACTTCAAATCACATTTGTCTCGAACAAGGTGCATTATAGACCTCAACCATACACATTTTCGACTTGCTTCATGAATAGCAATTATCTCAGCATGATTAGATGAAGTAGCCACGATTGATTGCTTAGTCGATCGCCAAGATGTTGCAGTGCTTCCACATATAAACACATAGCCTATTTGAGATCGAGCCTTGTGTGGGTCAGATAAATACCCAGCATCAGCGTAACTAACAAGATCGGTACTGCAATCATTGCCATAAAATAAGCCCATATCGATAGTCCCTTTTAGATACCGCAATATGTCTTTAATTCCATTCCAATGTCTCCTTGCAGGAGCAAAGCTATATCTTAATAAGACATTAACTGAAAAAGTTATGTCAGGCCTTGTAGTGTTAGCAAAATACACTAGTGCACCAATTGCATTAAGATATGGTATTTCAGGACCAAGAAGTTTTTAATTCTTTCCTTGAGGTTAGAGCGGGTCCTTATTTACATCAAGTGATCGAACAATCATCGGAGTACTTAATGGATGTGCTCCATCCATGTAAAATCATTTCAATACCTTTTCTATGTAGGTAGATTGATGAACAAAAGTCTCGTCTGTCAAATGTTCAATTTGCAAACCAAGACATAATTTTGTCTATCCGAGATCTTTCATCTCGAATTCCTTTCTTTAAATAATCAATTGCCTTTTGGAGCTCTATAGGAGTTCCAATAAGGTTTATGTCATCAACATATACAGCAAGTACAACAAACTCCGATGTTGTTTTTTTTTTATAAAACACATGGACAAATGGCATCATTTATATAACCTTCCTTTAATAAATACTCATTAAGGTGTTTATACCACATTCTTCCTGATTGCTTTAGACCATATAAAGATCTTATGCAATTTGATTGAAAATATTTTCGGGGACTTTGAATTATGTGCGTCAGGCATTTTAAATCCCTCGAAAATTTTCATGTATATCTCATTATCAAGTGAGCCGTAAAGGCAGGCTGTAATTACATCTACTAAATGCATGTCAAGCTTTTCATGGACAACAAAACTAATGAGATAACAAAACGTTACAGCATCCATAACATGAGAATACGTCTCTTCATAATCGACACCAGGCCTTTGTGAAATTCCTTGTGCAACAAGGCGTGACTTATATCTTTGTACCTCATTTTTCTCATTACGTACAAAGACCCATTTATAGCCAACAAGCTCAACACCGTTAGGTGTTTGGACTACAAAACCCAAAAACTTCACGTTTCGCAAGTGCATCCAACTCAAATTGAATTGCTTCTTGTCATTTTGGCCAATCACGTCTTTGTCGACATTCTCCAATGGATTGAGGTTCAAGATCCTCATTATCTTGCATAATGCTAGATGCAACATTGTATGCAAAGACATAATCCACCTCTATATTCAATCGATTCAAATCTGTCTCAATATCGATTGGGTTTATTAATAGTTTTTTCTTTTCTTGAGTCTCAGTCTCATTGATTTCCTCGTGAATTTCAGGATTGGTTAAATCATGGGTTTTTTTTATGAAACTCATTCGTAGTGTCGTCTTGATCATTTACTTTTCTTTTTCTAGGATTTCGATCCTTAGAACCCAATAGTCTGCCACGGTTTAGGCGTGCTTTTGACTCATTAGCTATGACATTCGAAGATTGTCCAACAGGGACATCAATACGGATTGGAACATTCTCTGCAGGGATATGTGATTTCGTTATCCTTTTCAGATCCGTAAATGCGTCTTGCATTTGATTTGCTATTTTTTGCAAATGATAATCTTTTGCACCTCTTTTTCACAAATAAAGGCACGTGGATCAAGATGAGACAATGATGGATTTTTCCACGAAATATCTCGTTTGATTTCACCAATTTCTTCCCCTAATTTTGGGGAAAATGCCACATCGAATCGACAATCTGTAAATCGAGTAGTGAAAGAATCTCCTATTAATGTTTCGAGGTAGCAAATATTGAAGGGCGATTCAAACCCAACATATATTCCTAGCCTTCTTTGGGGATCCATCTTGGTGCGATATGGTTGTGCTATAGGCACATATATTGGTCACCCAAAATTTCTTAAATGGAATATATTAGGTTCATGACCCAAAACTAATTGCTAAGGGGAATATTTATAGTAGTTTATCGGTCTAAGACGAACTAGAATTGCTGCATGCAAATTGGCATGACCCCATATAGAAGCGGGTAATCTCGTTTGCATGAGTAACGGTCTTGCTATCAATTATGAAAAGACGTATTCTCTTGTTATGGATGCTATAATGTTCTGTTATCTCATTAGTTTTGCTGTCCATGAAAAGCTTGACATGCATTTAATGGATGTGGTTACAACATATCTTTACGGTTCACTGATAATGAGATATACATGAAGATTTTCGAGGGATTTAAAATGCCTGACGCCATAATCAAAGCCCCGGGAAATGTTTTCAATCAAATAGCAAAGATCTTTATATGGTCTAATGCAATTAGGAAGAATGTAGTATAACTGCCTTAATGAGTATTTATTAAAGGAAGGTTATATAAATGATGCCATTTGTCCATGTGTTTTTATTAAGAAAACAACATCGGAGTTTGTTGTATTTGCTGTATATGTTGATGACATAAACTTTATTGAACTCCTACAGAACTCCAAAAGGAAATTGACTATTTAAAGAAGGAATTTGTGATGAAAGATCTCGAAAAAAAGAAAATTATGTCTTGGTTTGGAAATTGAAACAGGACATTTGTTCATCAATCTTCCTAGAAAAGGTATTGAAACGGTTTTCCATGGATAGAGCACATCCATTAAGTACTCCGATGATAGTTCGATCACTTGATGTGAATAAGGACCCGTTCCGACCTCAAGGAAAGAATTAAGAACTTCTTGGTCCTGAAGTACCATATCTTAGTGCAATTGGTGCACTAATGTATTTTGCTAACACTACAAGGCCTGACATAACTTTTTCAGTTAATGTCTTAGTAAGATAAAGCTTTGCTCCTACAAGGAGACATTGGAATGGAATTAAAGACATATTGCGGTATCTAAAAGGGACTATCGATATGGGCTTATTTTATGGCAATGATTGCAGTACCGATCTTGTTAGTTATGCTGATGCTGGGTATTTATATGACCCACACAAGGCTCGATCTCAAATAGGCTATGTGTTTACATGTGGAGGCACTGCAATATCTTGGCGATCTACTAAGCAATCAATCCTGGCTACTTCATCTAATCATGCTAAGATAATTGCTATTCATGAAGCAAGTCAAAAATGTATATGGTTGAGGTCTATAATACACCTTGTTCGAGACAAATGTGGTTTGAAGTGTGACAAACTACCCACAATTTATTATGAAGACAATGCAGTATGCATAGCCCAATTGAAGCGAGGATCCATAAAAGGAGATAGGACAAAACACATTTCACCAAAGTTATTTTTCACACATGATCTTCAAAAGAATGGTGAGATCAATGTGCAACAAATCCGTTCAAGTGATAATATGGCTGATTTGTTCACCAAATATTTACCGAAGTCAACCTTCAAGAAACTAGTGTACAAGATTGGGATGCGAAGGCTCAAGGATGTGAATTGATGCTCTCATCAACGGGAGTTAATATGCGGTATACTCTTTTTCCCTTATAAGGTTTTGTCCCACTAGGTTTTCCTTGCAAGGTTTTTAATGAGGCAACCAATAGGCATATTTCTAAACATGTGTACACTTTTTTCTTCACTAGATTTTTTTTTTTTCAATAAGGTTTTAACGAGACACATTATCTATGGACATCCAAGGGAGAATGTTATAAGAAAAATTAAATTATGGTGAATATCTATCTTCCTCCATGATCTTCCTCTCAAATGCTTAGTAACATATTCTATGACACATTTCTTGATTTTTCATGCCTATATAAAGGCACTGTAATAGATGGAAAGAATACATAATTACAGAAGAAAAAAAAATCTTTTCCTTTTCTCTATCTTCATTTCTTGTTCATGTTTTGCTAAATTGCTTCTATTTCATAATATAATTCAAGTAGTTTAATCTCTTCGGAGATTTCATTTAGAATATTTCTGAATTGGCCCGTTTTTTTTTTCTCTGTTTTTTTGAAGGCTGAAGTTTCGGTATTGTCACCAAGAGTTGCGTTTCTGGACCATCAACGTTTGGTTCTAAACGTTGACAATAGTGCCCTAAGGCAAAGAATTGCAGCCCTTGCCCAAGATAAATTGTTTAAAGATGGTAATTCTTTTTTTCTTTTTTACTCTTCTAGTTAACTGCATAATCATTTATCAGTAAAAATTTATCCAGATAGGATGTCTTCACCAGCCTAACAAATACATGTCATATATCTTTACATACACTCTTATCACTAACATATAGTTGCAATTAAATATATATTTTCACCTTAATTTATGACTTAATCATAGTACATCAGTTCAAAATCGGATGCGAGTAATTTTTATTTTTACTATTTTTAATATCGTTGTTTTTCCTGTTGTGAAATATATAGCTCATCAAGAAGCATTGAAACGAGAAATAGAGAGGTTGAGGCAAATTTATTACCAACAGAACCTCAAGCAGATGGAAAACGGTACACAATCAAAGTCACAACCACCCGTTGCTGATTCCAGTGCTATTGAGATGAAAGTGCAACTTGTCAATTAATCTCTCCTTTGTGATCCTTCAGCTAGGTACTCCATTTTCTTTTATAATTAAATGAAATCCTAATGTTTGCTGTGAGTATATAAATAAAAGAATTACTCCCCCTGTTTCAAATTATGTGTTATTTTTTTTTGTCAAGATTCAAACAATATGAACTTTAACTAATATTTTAAAATGTATTTTTCCATTATTTTGACATGAGAACCATTGAAACTTATACTGTAATACTTTTCATATAGTTTTTGAATAGTTAAATTTTAATTTTAAAATATTGAGTTGATATAAAGCGGGGGTAAGATCGGCGTCACTTTACTCTTTCCAGATTCCACTTGTAAAACTACACGAATTTTTATTGGTGTTATTGTTGTTTAACTGATAATTTGATATAATTCATTCTAATATTGAAAATTAGTCAAAATTGACTCTTGAAAAACGGAATGTGGCCCTTATTTTAGGACCGAGGAAATATTAAAAAGGCAAAGAGATTACAAGAAACAATAAAAGGAACATTTAAATGTAATTTAAATGAAGAAACAAGATAATTTGGCCTTTCATTCATTAGTCAGTACCAAAGTATATAAGACATATCTTTTTTGCGCTTCGAGATTAAACTAACTAAATGGACGCTGATTGATATTTCAAAACGTATTTCTTGGTCATTATTATATGCCCACTGTCCAAGATTCTTCGCTGCTGCCCCGCATGAGAGTTCGGGTTGTGTCTCAGTTTCAATGTGACTAATTATTCGAAAAGACCAGTTAAGCATTATTAGTTTAGTGGTTCCTATCTGACCAACTACCTAATAATCCTATGCAGTCGAAAATAACAACTTATAGTATTTTTTATTTAATTTTAAATATCTACAATTTAACTTTGAAAAAAGTAAATTTATTTTAACATTAGTCAGATTAGTCATTGATAAGTGCCAGAACGGGGATTAATATAATTGCTTTAATTTTACATGCAGGAAAACTAGACTATGACTGATGGCAGAGGTGGGACATTTTCTTTATGGGGGGGAATCTGACAGGATAAGATCACTTGGATGTCTAAATTGATCTCTCATTTTCAGGGACCAAAATGGATCTTGATTTACTGCTTAGGCATTGGTGTTTTTTTTCTTCTCTTCTCTCTCTTCTTATTGTTTTCGTAATGTTTAATTCATATTTCCTTCAACCACCAACAAGAAATATTATATTATTGGAAGTGCAGGTGGAATTTTGTCAAGACAAGCAAAAAGCCAGAACTTTAAATACATTGTTTGTCATTGTAATTCTACATAATTCCTGGCTGTAAAATAATAAAAACTAGAATGGACTGGGATCTTCACTCTTCAAATCGTGGCGGAGCTAGAAATCTAGCAACGTATTCGGTTTAATACGTATGTTAAAAGTTCATTAAATATATATAAATATTCAATGTAGAACCTAATTATTAGTATTTGAAGTCGTTGCTCTAATATTCAAAATCCATAAAATTAAAATTCTAATTCCGTCTATGCTTCAAATGCCTTTGACTACCTACCGATAGTAAAATATTTCTAAAATCTGAATTACGGGGGCAAGCAATTATGTTTGAAATCTCCTCACCTCGTATAATTTATTTTACGGATATCTATCCTCATATTTTAAAGCAATTATGTTTGAATTCAATACTATAAGAGAATCACTTCACCTCTTCTTTCACCTCTGTCCTGTCGTCATAATTCCCCTTTTACAGTGTCTCAAAATGCCTATGGGAAACTATACTGTTATAAATCATCGGATAAAAAGTTTCTATAATTGTTGGGCTTATGGAGTATATGGCTTTTGGGCCAAAGCAAACATTGATGGGCAACTTACAAAATTGGCTTGTTGGCAAAAACTAATTGAATTTCTAGCTAAAAATATATAAATTATGTATAATATATTTTTTGTATATAATACATATATATACTAAAATATATATTTATCGACTATTATTGTAGTGGTTAAAAATATACATTTCTCAACATTGTTTTTGTTCTTGTAATTATGGATGATCTTGGTAAATATTCACTTTTTTAGGTCGGCTATTAGAGTTTAGCTATATTTGAAATTCAATTGGCAAACTAGCTACTCATTAATGCGGAAATACAAATTTGGACAAAATTACCCTTATCTAAAATACGGAATAACTATTGGACTTTGAATATGTATAAGTTCAAAATTCATGAAGTGTTCCTGAAGTTTGAATAACCTAAAACAATAGCTATTAATTGTTGAAATACAATGTGAGTTAAATAACCATAAAATTTTCCTGAATGTTGCACTAGTAAAGGTTCACAAAACTGTAATTATTTCTGAATTTTGTATTTAAAGGTTAAAAATTGCTGAAGTATAATGTGAATTCAAAAATCATAAATCGTTCATAGTTTTCCTGGATTTTGCACTAGTAAATTAAGGTTCAAAAATCAGGAATCCTTCATGGAATTTCATACTAATAAATTCAAAATTGCTGAAGTACACTATGAATTCAAAAACGAAGAACTATTCCTGAATTTTGCACTAGTAAAGGTTTAAAAATCAGAAATTATTCCTGAGTTTTGTACTAAATAAGGATTGAAAAATTAGATTCGCATATTCCTTAGGCATGGTAACACGCATATCAAGGCAATAAATTATTCTTATTTTTCTCTGTTATTCAAAGTTCTTACTTTTGTTCATCAGTTCTTCATTGTTGTGAGTCCGCGATCGAAGGCAAGCGTTGCATTAAGCTGTAACTGAATCCGAGATCACTCCCCTTAATTGGTTTGATAATTTACTACTTCCTTTATCTGTTTAATCTAACATTTTTTATCATTAGTATTGAATTAATCTGCATATCCTTAAAACCATATATAAATTCAATTATTATCCATTTTTAAGGGTAAACAGTTTGGTGCCCACCATGGGGCTAAGGATAATGGTGGCAATTTGATACAAATTTCTATAACACACTCTATTTTACACTTATTCGTTGAGCTTTTAATTTCAGGTCAAATTAAAAATGTCAAACCCCCAATCTGCCCGTTTGAATCTTCATGCTGAGTCTGGCCATCACGGCGAAAACAACAACATGGTGCCCAGCTACGAGGTGCCCCCTGTTGATCCCAATGGAGTCCTAGTTGCTGATCCGATCGATGCTAACTCATACGTGGCTATCAAAGCAAACTTGCCTACTGACCCCGAAAACAACATTCGCGGGGAACATAGTCGATAGCCCAAAGTACACACGACGGCGGAGGTGATGGGATCAACTTGTGAGTGATCATCAAAATGTTACAGGCTCAACAGGCAGTACCCTCGACACTACATCAGGCGTAGAAATTCTCCACACCGGGAGGGATCAAGACTGTTTACGGAGAATAGCCGGCCACAAAATAAATGTTTGCGGCCGATGAGGTGATCCCGATATCCGCTCTCTCTACACCAAAGGACTCGAGTTCGGTTACAAGGAAAAAAACCAAATAGCAATCACCGACACCGGCCCCGACCAAACCTGAGAAGCAGGGGACAGGCGAGGATGATTATTACAGAGTCCCTAGGTCGTTCATAGCCCCTGAATATTCCGATGCAACCAAGTCACAGTTGAGGAGCTGGAGCAAGTCGTACTGGTCGAGCACTTGCCCGATCCGAAGGTATACCTGGGCACGGGGCTAACTCCTGAGCTCAGGAAATAACTCATTGAATTCCTTATAGCTAACATAGATTGTTTCACTTGATCCCATCTTGATACGACCGGGATCCCGCCGAAAATAACTACTCGCAAATTGAGCTTAGATCCGAAGTTCCACCGGGTTAAAAAGAAGAGGAGGCCTCAGTCCGAAGTCAAGCATGCATTCTTCAAAGACGAGGTATCCAAACCCCAATTGGTTAGCAAACGTACTAGTAGTGCCTAAAAAGGGAATAAACTAAGAATATGTGTAGACTACAAGGACTTGAACAAGGCATGCCCTAAGGACTCTTTTCTTTTGCCTAACATCGATCGCATGATCGATGTGGCGGCCGGCCACGAGATACTCAGCTTTCTCGATGCCTATTCTGGTACAACTAGATCAGGATGAACCCGGACGACCAAGAAAAGACTTCCTTCATCACTAAATATGACACCTATTATTTTAACATAATGCCATTTGGACAAAAAAATGCCGGTCCACTTACCAACGCCTAGTAAATTGGATGTTCGAAGAGAAAATAGAAAAATCAATGGAGGTTTACATTGATGACATGTCAGTTAAGTCCTTACGAGCAAATGACAATTTGGAACATTTGCAGGAAATCTTCAATATATCGAAGAAATATAATATGAAGCTGAACCCGGAGAAGTGCGCATATGGGGTCGGATCTGGGAACTTCTTCGGATTCATGGTGTCCAACCGGGGGATCGAGATCAATCGCGACAAGATCAAAGCTATAGTGGACATCACCGTGGTGGACAATGTCAAGGCCGTTCAATGGCTAACCAGGCGCATAGCCGCCCTGGGTCTGTTCATTTCGAGGTCCTCTGATAAGAGCCATCGGTTCTTCTCATTATTAAAGAAGAATAATAACTTCTCATGGACCCTAGAGTCCCAGCAAGCTTTGGAAGAACTCAAATGATACCTTTCGCGTCCACCTTTGCTTCATACTCTGAAGGCAGACGAGCAGTTGTACCTATACTTAGCGGTATCCGAGATAGTGGTAAGTGGAGTCTTAGTCTAGGAAGAACAAGGTACGCAATTTCCTATATATATATATATATTATGTTAGTAGAACTCTAGCGTAGGCCGAAAGGAGGTATCCTCACTTGGAGAAATTGGCACTTGCTTTGCTAAGCGCCTCCAGGAAGTTAAGGCCATATTTTCAATGCCAATCCATATGTGTCGTAACTACTTACCCATTAAGGAACATAATGCACAAACCCCAGATCTCAGGACGATCGGTCAAATGGGTCATTAAAATTAGCGGGTATGATATCGAATATCGATCCCGCATTGCCACCAAATCTCAAATATTGATAGACTTCATGGCCGACTTTAGTTCGACCTTAATACCTGAAGTCGAAAAGGAATTATTGCTAACCTCGGGGAACTCATCGGGGATCTGGACCCTCTTTACCGATGGTGCTTCGAACACAAAAGGGTCAGGACGCGGCATCGTGTTGAAGCAACCCATGGGTAACGTAGTTAGGAAATCTATTAGAACTGTGAAATTGACTAACAATGAGACCGAGTATGAGCCATGATTGCAGGTCTGGAATTGGCTAAAAGTCTGGGGCCGAAGTGATCGAAACTAAATGCGATTACCTCCTTGTAGTAAATCAAGTCAATGGGATATTCAAAGTGAAAGAGGAACGAATACGAAGATACTTGGATAAACTACAGGTAACACTACATCGATTCAAGGAATGGACTCTACAACGTGTGCCCCGAGATCAAAATAGCGAAGACAATGCTCGGGCTAACTTTGGGTCATCGGTTGATGACGATGAATTCAGCTCGGGAACGGTTGTACAACTCATGAAATTGGTAGTGGAAGAAGGTCATGCCGAGATAAACTCGACAAGTTTAACCTGGGACTGGAGAAACTAGTATATATATTATGTGAAGACCAGGAAGCTACTTTCGGATCCCAAAGAATCGAGAACTCTGCGCACGAAGGCGACCATGTTTAGCCTGTCTGAAGATAATACTTTGTTCAGGAGAACATTCGATGGCCCGCTCGCCATATGCTTGGGGCCGAGAGACACCGAATATGTTTTGAGGGAAGTTCATGAAGGCACCTACAAAAACCATTCGGGGGCAGAATCATTGGTTCATAAGATAATCAGAGCTGGTTATTACTGGATCGACATGGAGAAAGATGCGAAGGAGTTAATGTGAAAATGCAATGGCTGTCAGAGGCACACACCAATGATCCATCAGCCCGAGGAATTACTACACTCTGTCCTATCGCCCTTGCCATTCATGAAGTGGGGAATGGACATCGTCGGTCCCCTACCATGGGCACCCAGTAAGGCTCAATTTATACTATTTATGACTGACTATTTATCTAAATGGGTTGAAGCTCAAGCATTTGAGAAGGTCCAGGAAAAAGAAGTCATCGACGTAATTTGGGACCACATCATATGCTGGTTCGATATACCGGCCGAGCTAGTATGTGATAATAGGAAACAGTTCATCGGCAGCAAAGTAAGCAAATTTTTTGAGGACTATGGGATTAAGAAGATCTTGTCAACATCCTATCACCCTAGTGGGAATGGGCAAGCGGAGTCGACGAACAAAACAATTCTTCAAAACCTTAAGAAAAGGTTGGCTGATGCCAAAAGGAGGAAGGAAATCCTGCTTGAAGTCTTGTGGGCATATCGCACAACCTCAAGATCAAGTACTGGGGCCACCCCATTTTCGTTGGTCTACGGCACCGAAACACTAATGCCGGTCGAGGTGGAAGAACCAAGCCTCAGGTTCTGGTATGAAACCGAAGAATCTAATGGCGAGGCAATGAACACGAGCTTAGAACTGCTGGATGAGAGACACAAGGCCATGAGCACGAGATTAGAACTACTGCATGAGAGACGCGAGGCCAGTCTAGTCCGGCTGGCCGCCCAAAAGCAGCAGATAGAAAGATATTATAACCGAAGAGCCAACCTCCGATATTTCAACATCGGGAATCTAGTATTGAGAAGAGCAACACAGAATACTCGGAACCCGAATGAAGGGAAGTTAGGACCGAACAGGGAAGGTTCATATCGAGTCATCGGGATTACCAGTAAAGGTTCTTACAAACTCGAAGCAGGAAACGAAACACATCTACCAAACAACTGGAACATGACCCACTTAAAATGATACTATTGCTAAGGTACGCCATCATTTGTTTTCTTTTATTTTGGCTAACACTTGCAGGCAACAGCCAAAGGAGACTGTAGCTGATTAGGCCTGAAAGTACGCATTGCACTCTTTTTCACTTGAACCGGTTTTGTCCTAAATGGGATTTCCCACAAGATTTTAGTGAGGCAACAATAAATCGTGCTAACTTAGAGTTGAATACTGATTTCAAATCAGAGTCAACCGTCACATCAATAGTATCTGAGTCCACTGGAAGATTTACCTCGAATACTGGGGGCCATCACCCTCGGGTCATGATTTTTAGCAATGAAGGAAACTCAGTGCTCGAACAGTCTAGGCTCGATGGTTAGGATTCACTATAAGGGCCAAACGGTCAAATGAACCGTGGTCGAGTAGGTCACACCGGCCGCAACACGAGCTTTTATACAATTTTGTACATTACGCACATAAATGAAAGAAAGTTTCCACTTTGATAACAAACATGTTTTTTTGCTTCTTAAAAGTATCGATCCTAAGGGCTACTCCCACCTAAGAACTATTGAGCCCAAGGGCCACCTCTATCTGGGCCCAAAGGGCTACCTCCACTCGGGGACTGCAATCTTGGATAAGTTTAGATGGCTCGGGTTATCAAAACCCAGATGCACAAAAACTATTAGGCAGTGCTCAAACCTAAAAGGCTACAGCCACCCTCAATACAGTTCGGAGACGTCCGAAGCCCGTAATCAAAACATAAGGCCTTCAACAAAATTCCAAACATGTTCAAAGGTTATCCTCGACAAAATTATAGTCTAAAAACATTTAATAAAACATCTCGGGGAAAGCTTCCGGTCACTCCGAGTCCCTATAAGTTTCAAACAAAACTTGTATCGAGGAGAAGTCTTGTTCGGACCTCCAAAAAGAACCTTATTACGTTTTATTCCGTGCTAAGACATTTGAAATCTTTGTAATTTTAGAAAGGAGGCTAAAGGTAATAGACTTAAAAATTGGCAAAAGGGAAAAAAACTTTATATATTCCAGAATGTCTTTACAAAGGCCAATGAAAACAGCCTCAACAAAATAAATGTACAAGGTGCAATAATAAAGACAAAACTTCCTAAGGCACCTACGCTCGATCTTCGTCAGAACCCGTCTCGTTACCAGAGCCATCAGAGCCTTCTTCATCTTCGAGTTCGTCAGAGCCCTCAGAGCCTTTTTCATCCTTGGGTTCTGCCAGCTTCTTGGCCTCGACCTTGAGCCTTTTCGCCTCCTGGATCTCAGTAGATAGGTCGAAGCCTCGAGCATGGATCTCTTCGAGGGTCTCCCTTTGAGACAACCGCTTCATGTACGCAACAGTGGCTTTTAGATGGGCCTCGGATGCCTCGACATCGGCGCTATACTGGGCCACTATATCTTCAGCATCGGCGGAGGTTGTGCGCCGATCTACCAGGGCCGAGTTCTGTTGAGCTCGAAGTTCCTCATTTAGCTGGGCTCGCTTATCGGCCTTCTCTTTAGCCACTCAGAGTTGAACTTCTACCGATGCCAGTTGTGCCTGGGCCGTCTCTTTCTCCGAAGTCATCCGATCCATTTTTCCCTTCCCAACATCGACCATGGCTTGGACCTCGTTCATTTCAGCTCAAAGTTGGTCGATCCGGTCAATCTTCTACTGAACCTGCGTGATTTGGTCATTATTCGCCATGGCTAAGTTTTCATTGCTAACTTTAAAAACCTGTACCTTTTCGACCAAGTAGGTATGCTCCTTCTGAGCTGCATCCAGCTCGGCTTAGAGATTCTTGACGACCCCTTCGTGTTGCTCGCTGAGAAGCTTATACATGTTTCTTTTCGGCAAGCTCCTTGATCTAAGCCTCGAGCTGGTTAATCTCGGCCTGGTACTGAAGAAAGCTTTCATGATGGAGTACCGAGGCCTGTGAAAGGGTAAAAGAATGAAGACTTGAGAAATATAATGGAATAAGTCAAAGCTTGAAAGATCATAATGACACTTTACCCGATTCAGTGCTTGCTGCGCCTCATTGAACAGGCACGGTACTTCCACCTCGTTCATTTTCGCCTGGTCCTCTTCGATCACTAGACATCGAAGGTGGCTCGCTACTCCTACGGGAGCGGAAAGAACCCGGGCATCCTCCGGGATAGTGATGACTATCGACCTCTTGCGGTCGGGATCTACACTCGGGGCATAGAATTGGTTGACTAACTTCGGGCTCGAATCAGTCCGTCGACTTCTGAAGATGACTCATTTCTCGGCACTTCCAGGTTGCCCAGCCCGGAAAAATCCTCGAAAACGGACGAGTCCACACAGTCAAAAAAGGAACAAAAGGGATCGTTCGCTCCATAAGTCCCTTTGTTAGACTTCTCTTTTCCTGCTCGGACCTCCTCGAGCATAGAATCAGTATAAGAAGGTGACTCTGAAATATCTATTACACCGGGTGCCTTCTTCGGGGCGTGGCTGGCATCTTGGGAAGTCTTGTCCCCAGTCTCCTCATCGACCCCCCGTTCCTGAGAGGGATCAGCCTCATGGATCTCCTCTTCAACGGCTGCTTGTTCCTCAAGGGATGTCGGCTCGTGGGCCATGAAAAAATGTTCTTCTTCGGGCTCATCTTTAAGCCGATAAATCGAATCCGAGTCGGGTGCTCGAGAGCTAGAACTTTCCTTTGGCTTACGGGCCAACTTTTTCTTTGGCTTCTTCTTATCTGAGCTTGGGGAAACTAGAGCTTTCCTTTTCCTCTTTTCTCCTACTGCAGCCCGGGCTGCCCCAAAGTGGAAGGTTCAATGGACGGATCCTCGTCCGCTACTAACCTGTAAAAGGAAAAGTGAAGAAAAGAGGGTTACTATGATGCAAATGAGAGAGCCAGATGTTACCTATTCGAGGAAGGGTCTTACTATGAGAACGGGCCTCCCAGCGGCCCGTCGAGAGTTTGCACCATGAGCGCTCGGGATAAGGCATCCGTGAACAAATGTCCTAAATCCACTGCTTGAGCCGAGGGATAGTGTTTGGAACTCGAGCAACGACTCCACCACCACAAATACCAGTAAGAAAAGAGGAGATGAAGGTATAATGGCGTAAAAAAGGAAACCATACTTATGAGATGGGTTCCACTTCTCGGGGAATGGCATGAGTTCGAAAGGAACCAAGTCTTTGGTCTTCACCCGAACGAAATGCCCCTGCCAGCCTCGGTCCCGGTCCTCATCGATGCTCGAGAATGGGGCTTTACTGGCCCAACGTATGAGCTTTATTAGTCCCTCTTAGAAGAATCTGGTACTGTATAGGTGGAGTAAGTGAACGATGGTGAACCGACGGGATTCGGTCTTGTTCACAAAAAAATGAAGGAGGATCACGATCCATAGCGACGGATGGATTTGACCGATGCATACTTCGTACCTGTTGCAAAAATCCAAGATAACTGGGTCCATCGGGCCCAAGGTAAAGGAATAAGTGTAAACAGTTAAATAACCCTTCATGTGGGTAGTGATGGCGCCTGCAGGTCCGGGGACTACTACGTTTACCCGCCTAGTTGCAATCCTCTCGGACCGCAGGGAGGACGTCTCCGATTATGCAACATATATATCTTGATACTCCTTCACGTTGGCCCTTCACCGATGAGGGCTTCTTAACCTTAAAATCATGGGAAATCGAACAACCCCTAGGAACGAATAGTTTCAAGGGAGGCTCGGCAGCTGGTTCATCGGCAACCGCGCCAAGAGCAGACTTCTCGAGGACAAACACATCGGGAGTGATCTCCTAGATTTCAGCGGTTGGTTGCAAAGATGAAGAAGCGGTTTGTTCGAGACCATATTTGGAAGTTTTAGAAAATTGTTATCTGGAAAAAGCTTGAAAATTATGAAGAAAGGTTGAAAGATGAAAAGTCAGGTGCGTTGATTTGGGTAAAAATTAGGTAAAAACATGCAACTTGCTAAGAAGTCTTGAAAAATGGAGATAAAAATATTATTGTGAAGAAGCGTAGTGATATCCTGAAAACTCGAAGATAGAAGCTTGGCCAAAAGGTAAAACATGAACAAAGGAGGAAAATATTTGTAGAGGTTTCGTGCTGTTACGCATTCAGGGATGACCCGCCGATGGCTGATGCATGTTTGAAATCATGACGACACGACAAACAGGACATTTTAGATTCTTTATCATTTGTGTCACGACGTATTATAGAAAGGATCGAGGTGCATATGTCATTTCTCGTCATTTCAGTAAACTTACTCTCCGAGAAACGAGGGGACTATCTGTGTACGGGTGTAACCGAGCCTGTTGAACACCTTGGTTCTCGATGGAGTAAGCAGAGCAGAGACATGATCGTAAGAAACCGGAATCGGGGCAAGGAGCCCCTTGAGTCGGAGACCGAGCAAAACACCTACCTTCGGAAGAATCGGCGCCACATCCCTAGGTCCGATTGGAACCCCAAAACTTTGGAGAGCATTATCAGATAATCGAGCACGAAAAGCAAAGGGTGTCACGGCGTGAATCTCGGCATGTATCGGCAGAAAATCTGTGATTAGCAAAATGTAAGCTTTTTACCTTTTATGGAATTGTACTTAGGGTAAAACTTCCCTACTATATAAATGGGAGCCTGACTATTCATTAGGCATGGTAACACGCATATCAAGGCAATATATTCTTATTTTCTCCATTATTCAAAGTTCTTACTTTTGTTCATCAGTTCATCATTGTTGTGATCCTAGGATCGAAGACAGGCATAGCATTAAGCTGTTATTAAGTCCGAAATCACTCCCCTTAATTGGTTTGATAATTTATTACATTCTTTATCTGTTTAATCTAATATTTTTTTAAATCATTTTTATTGAATTAATCCGCATATCCTTAAAACCACATATAAATTCAATTGTTATCCGTTTTTGAGGGTAAACATTTTATACTATGAAATTGCTTTGTTCTCTCTTTCAATGAAAATGAAATCACACATACAAACACAAGATGCAAGTGTGTCTTTTCGTTGTTGATATGCTTTCCTACTATATTTTGATAGTAAGGGTTTGCTAAAGATAATGACCTAGTAAATATTACTTTAATATTATGCTGAATAATATAATGTGAAAGCAGTACGACAAAGAGGTTAGAGATATTTAAGATTTTAGTCCCCAATATTATTGTATTGTGGATCCTTCTCTTATGAGAACTATATAAGTTTGGAGTTTCATTTTTCGATTTGAATACTCATTATGTATATGTTTTTATTTTAATTTGACTAGATTTTGTGTACGTGCATTGAACATATACAACACTTCAGTCATTGATTAAAACATTATATTGAATAAGAGTAAATCATTGTAAAATAGATGACATAGAAAAAAATGCACTGGCAATTTCTTAAATGCTAAAAATTAATAATATTACATTAGCAAATTACTTAATCTCGAAGTCTTAGATTTTGTCTGTACCTAAAATTTGATATTCCTTGTAACGACCCGGCTGGTCGTTTCGAGCAATTACGTCCGAGCCGGTAGTTTGAGGTCATGAGTAACTTTACACAATGTATTATGGCTTTCATGCATCATCAGCTCGGATTTTTGAGTGGTTCAGAAATGATTTTAAGGAGTTATTCTCATTTGAGAAGCTCGAAGTTGAAAGAATTGACCAAGGTTTA
Source organism: Nicotiana obtusifolia (assembly GCA_002018475.1). Classification (NCBI taxonomy): domain Eukaryota; kingdom Viridiplantae; phylum Streptophyta; class Magnoliopsida; order Solanales; family Solanaceae; genus Nicotiana; species Nicotiana obtusifolia. Next base: position 72,581 of record MCJB01048574.1, read on the forward strand.
ACTTTTGAGTATTTGACCTCAGATCGGAATTTTAATGGTTCCGGTAGGTCCGGATAGTGATTTTGGACTTGGACGTATGCCCGAATTTGCATTTGGATATTTCTAAAAGGTTCGGCATCGTTTGGCGGAAGTTGGCAATTTAAAGGTTTAGAATTTTTCTAAGTTTGACCATGGTTTGACTTTAAGGCTATCGGGTTCGGATTTTTGTTTCGAGACTTGGAATAGGTCCGTTTCATCATATGAAACTTACTTGCAAAATTCAGCATCATTTGGAGTTGATTTGATATGGTTCGGAGGCTTGGTTGCGATTCTAGAAGTTCTTGAAGTTCATTGTGATTTTCATGCGTTTTGGCATCCGATTCATGCTTCCATAGGTTATTTTGATGTTTTGATCGCACGAGCGAGTTCGTGTTATGTTGTTGAACTGGTGTGAGTGTTTGGTCTGGAGCCTCGGAGGCTCGGGTGAGTTTCGGATGGGTTTCAGATTGATTTTGTTAAGTTGTTGAGTGTTGGTACTGGTTCCGTTGCATTTGCGTTGATTTTTTCGCAAATGCGACTACCGTATTTGTGAGGTAGTCCTTGAATTTGTGAACCTAGGCTTCTAGGGAAGGGACTCGCATTTGCGAAGAAATGATCGCATTTGCGGACTTTGTATCGCATTTCCGATGAAGGACTGGGCTGGGTAGGGTCGCTTTTGCAACCAACTTGTCGCTTTTGCGAAAGACCAATGTCCGCACTTGCGAGTTTATTGTCACATTTGCGAAGGCATCAGAAATGTTGAAGCTTCACTTTTGCGATGGTCGTAATTGCGAACCCCATGTCGCAAATGTGATATCTGCAGCCTGCATATAGGTAAGTATTCCGAGACTTAGCTTCATTTTATCATGTTTTGAACCCTAGCCTCGATGGGAGGCGATTTTGTGGAGGGATTTTCATACCAAACTATTGGGTAAGTAATTTTAAACAACTTTCAATTATATTTCGTGATTATACCTTAGATGTAACATCAAATTCTTGAGAATCTAAGGGAAAAATTTGGAGATTTTGTCAAAGTTTTGAAAAATGAAAATTTGGGATTTGAGAATCGAATTGGACTCGGATTTGGAAACAAAACATGTATATGGACTTGTGGGGCTATGGGTAGTCAAGAGCTACACTTAGAGCCAGGTTTTGACTAGGCGGGCCCCAGGTTGACTTTTGTTGACTTTAAAAAAATTGTATAAAGATCATAGCTTTTTTAATTGAAATTATTTTCTCTTGCATTGATTGATGTATTTAAGTCATCTTTGGCTAGATTGAGCCGAGCGGAGGTGAATTTGTAAAGGAAAAGCTAATTTGAGTATTGATTTGGTCGAATTGAGGTAAGCGTCTGCCTAACTTTGTGGGGGAAACTACCCATTAGGATTCGAGTTGATTCTGCTTATTATGTTACATGAAAGTCGTGTACACAAGGTGACAAGTAGGTACATGTCACGACCCAATTCCAACTAGTCTTGATGGCACCTAACCCCAACCCGCTAGGTAAGCCAATTAACAACAATCCGGTTCAAAAGATATTCGTTAAGAGAAGTAATGATAATACAACTATGCTTTTATACAAAGAATTCCCAAAGACTGGTAGTACAAATCATGAGCTTCAAAGATTTAGCGTTTACAAAGCTGGTATGAAATAAATACATCATCTGTTTGAAATATACATGAATAGATTAATACTGTAAAGCTACCAAGAACAAAAAGGCAGCAATGACCGGAATGCAGGTATGCTTTCATTGCCAGCTCTCGCCATACACCGCAACACCAGCATAAAAAATCTGCAAGCAAGGTGCAAAAAGTTTTGTATGAGTACAACCGATCCTATGTCTTAATAAGTAACAAACCTAACTTTAGGTTGGAAGTAGTGACTAGCTTGGACAAGGGTCAGAGTCCAACACCAATAGCCAGGAACAACTCACAACTATATAACTAAAGTGGTACAAGTAATAACTCAAAGCTATAATGCTTAGCTCATTCATAGTTTCAAAAAATAGGCATGCTTTTCAGGATTAACAGCAAAATCCAAATCTGTTACCGAAATCACCAAAATATGAGTAAGTTAGTAAAACTGTGATTTTTCCCAAAACTTTCAATAGATAATGTTTCATCATCAGATGGAATGAGGAAAGTATATTTCTATCCCTACATGTCAATGTGTATAAGAAGTCATAAATGACGTAATACCGTACAACATGAGGAAAATGCATCTTTATGCTTGCATGTTAGGTGTGCATGTCAAATGCAATGCAACAAAGTGATAAACCTATATGCATACTCTCAGAGTATCAATTCACTCAGTCTTCCCAGTCACTCAATCCTCCCAATCACTTGACACTCGCTCTCGTCACTCGCACTCACACTCGCACTCGGCTCTCGCACTCACACTCGGCACTGTACAGGGCAGATCCAGCCCAAAGAATCAATAGCAACAGTGCTTACTATAGGTGTGCAGACTCCGGTGGGGTAGATCTAGCCCAAGCGTTATAATAAGCCAATCATGGCATGAATCAATGATACCTGCTGCGGCGTGCAGTCTGATCCCATTATGAATCAAAAATACCTGATGCGACGTGCAGCTTGATCCAATCAATATCACTCACAAACAGGCCCTCGGCATCACCTCAGTCATTAATCTCTCCAGTCTCTCGGGCTCACAATATCATGAACATCAACCTAAAATGATGATATGATGTATCAACACACGACAACCGAGACTGAGATAAGATATGCAAATGAATGAGTATGACTGAGTATGTAACTGCAATTTAAGCAAATAACTCAATAACAGATATGACCTTAATGGGTCCCAATAGAATAAACATATAGCCTAAACATGATTTCTAACATGGATCACAACTCAATAACTTTAGCACGTAGAGACCTCATGGATAAAAATAAGATCAGGTAACTACACCGTACCACAGAAACAATCGAGCCAAAATTCACACGGTGCACGCCCGCACACCCGTCACCTAGCATGTGCGTCACCTCAACACCAATACACAACACGTATATTAAGGGGTCCATACCATCAATACCAAGTTTAGAAGTGTTACTTACCTCGAATAAGCCAAATCCAATACCGAGCAAGCCAAACAATACTCCAAAACAGCCATCCCGCGCGTACTGGCCTCTAAACGGCTCAAAACTAGCAAAAGCAACTCAAATACATCAAATAATGCCGTTGGAAACAATTCCAAATGGTAAGAGTCGAATCTTTAATCAAAAGCCCAAAGTCAACTAAAATGTCAAACCCGGGCTTGTGCCTTGGAACCCGATGAAACTCACAACTAGTTTCACTCAAATCTGACTCCAAATCGACGTTCAAAACTAAAAAATTCACTATATGAAACTTTAGACAAAATCCCCCAATTTCCCTCTTGCAATCCTCAATCAAATGCCAAAAACGAAGATAGATTAATGAAATAAAATCAAAACAGAGTAGAGAACACTTACCCAATCCATGTGGTGAAAATCGCCTCAAACATTGCTTCAATCCGAGCTCCATAGCTCCAAATATGATAAAATGGCTGAAACCTCCGAAATAGAGTACTTTATATTCACTGGACGAATCAATGAATCGTGATCGCGGAAATACCATCGCGATCGCGGAGAAGAAAAATGCACTGACTAGACTTACCCTACGCGATGGCGGAACAACCATCGCTAACGCAAAGAACAACCAACACTGTCTCCCAACATATGTTATGCAACCGCGTAAACATCCATGCAAACGCAAAGCACAGCGGCGACCAAACATTGCGAACGTGTCCCATCTTACGGGAACGTGTTGAAGAATTTCCAACTCCTAGCTTCCTGCCTCAGCTCTATGCGAATGTGGCCTCCACCATGCGAACGTGGACAGTATCGAGCTCCAAGCTACGCGATCGCAGCCCTCCAATCGTGACTGCGATTAAGAAACTTCCCATCTCCAAGTTTTCCTCTACGCGATCGCATCAAATACTTCGTGATTGCGATGACCATTTGGGCACCAGACTTCAGCAGAAACCAGCAATGCAATATGAAGAAGAAATGGTCTGAAATCGATTCGAAACACGCCCGAGCCCCTCGAGACCACGTTCGAACATTCCAACAAGTCCCATGACCTAACATGGATTTACTCGAGGCCTCAAATCACGCATAACAACATCGAAACGACGAATCACACCTCAAATCAAACTTAATGAACTTTTGAACTTTCAAATTCCAAAATTCTCGCTGAAACATATCAAATCAACTCGGAATGAACTCAAATTTCGCACACAAGTCTCAAATGACTTAACGAAGCAATTCCAATTCCAGAACAACAATCTGAACCCAATTTCATCAAATTAAACTCCCGGTCAAACTTATAAACTTTCCAAACCTTCAAATTTCTAACTTTTGCCAATTAGTAACGAAACTTTCTAAAAATATCCAAATGCCAATTCAGGCATACACCCGAGTCCAAAATACCATCCAGACCTAACGGAACTATCAAACTCTGAACCGAGGTCAAATTCTAAAAAGTCAAACTTGGTCAACTCTTCCAACTTAAAGCTTCAATCTTGAAATTCATTCTTCCAAATCACTTCCGAATCACCTGAAAACCGAAACCGACGATTCGTACAAGTTATAATACATCATACGATGCTGCTCAAGACTTCAAATAGCTGAACGGAATGCAAATGCTCAAAATAACCGGGTGGGTCGTCACATTCTCCTCCACATTAACATATGTTCATCCTCGAACGTGCCAAGAGTCATTCCAAAGCCCTCAAATCACCGTGTGACCTTACCATGCACATACCCCAGTGGTGATCCCACATTACCCTATTCCATATAGGCCCAACAACACAATAAACTGAAGATCATTACTCCAATCTTAGTCCATAAACTCAGAATCCAATTTCCAACATCCAGAATTTTCTACAAGACCCGAATCTCACATTTACACACTTAAGTATGAACAAGCTATATCGAGCCATGATAATAGCCTAGGATGTAATCACATGATGTACCACATAACTCAAATACTCATAGCAATAACTTTTGACCGCAATGGCTGATCAAAACACACCTAATACCAGTAATAAACCTCATATCAAACAAAACCTCATTCCTATAACCTTCGTACACTGTGGATGATGAAAGAAACACACTGAAACTCATAACCACTCATCAGATCAAGAAGTCATAGAGCACTCTCACCTAACCATAACCATAGCCCACATTCTATGCTGTCTTCTTATATTACTCTTCCAAACACACCATAATCAAATTTGTTGGCACCTATTCTAGGTCCAATGACCTCATCTCAACAAATACAACCCCTTTACTGACCTGCCACACCAATACCATCTTAAGCCACAAACTGTGCAATCCGTGCACCAACACGTAGCGATACAAATGCACCCAAAAATGAAAAATGACTCAAATGAGAGAACCGCTCCGCAAGCTCGACAAGTACCACCGCAACGCAATGCTAAAAACCCATCACACACAGTAGACCAAAACACACAAATGTATCACAAAGGATTATATCCCATCATAACCCGGCTGCAATACGTGACCCATCCAAACGCCGATCCATATGGAATACCTCAAGCCCCAATGCTCAAAATCATCAACCACAAGAAATTCGACACTAAGTACACAAGTGCATGACCATAACCATGGGGAAACGAATAACACTTTATACTGCAACCCGGAAGGAACATAACCAAGGTGCAACCCTAATAACCATCTCGCTTAAATTCTGCTAGAGGACCCAAACAGACCCGCACTATGTGTGCATATAATCAAAAAAATCACAACCACTCGTAGCATAGAAATGTAACATATAGAACATATCAGAACATGAACAAGCTCAACTTTAACCGAATAACACACCTTTCAACAATAACGATGCCAAGTCAATGAATCCGACCCGGTGTAGAATACACATCCTCATTGGGCCTACCAATGGGTCCCCAAATCAACTCCGGCCATCTCCAAATGAATAAATAGCCCTTAAAAAGTCCACAATGACCTAACCATAGCACGTACTAGCATCTAGCTAACTTTGGCCCATCTTCACAGTCCGCAACCCCGAAACAATCTGCTTCTGAGAACTTCCAGCCTCCAAATCCATAGAACGCCATGAATCACCATAGTCGATCCGAACTCCACCACTCGAAGGACTAACATATCTCTCATATAATCATCCCCACGAGAAATACTTCTATAATCCTTTCATGCCACATAGCAAAATATGAACATTAGTAGTCGATCAACCAGGCGAGTACCGCAATACCAATGAAGCATCCGTAAGTCAAAACACAGTGCATCTTTTGAACTACGCACCCTTATCAAGCAATACCAAGTAGTAATAGCATTCATGCTGTCTAAGAATCCATGACCTTCCCTTCAAACTAAACTGTGACCTTGCACATGCAAATCTCACTCCCACACAATACACCGCATCTATCATGACATCATATGAAAAGTACGAGAATCCTATAATCAACTTTGAGTCACAAGCAGAATACATACCCGGTCAGCCCGAAACCTCCCGTTTGATCCCATCTAGGAGAAAATCACAATACGCGACATGCTCCTTATGTCAGTTGGAAATATCCATCTCAAATCGTGGTAGAAAACATCGAGAACTCTCTAAAACTCATTTGTACATAACCAAACCATCAGAACTGAATCTCTCTAACTCCACCAAGCCACGCAGGTCGCCAAACCCAAGAGTATTTCCACAAAACACCTATAGAGACTCACCACATCATAAGTACCCAAAGAACCGATCATATCCATTATCGTGCTGATCCAACCTACTACGCAGCTGTCTTATTTTCTCCAAGTTCCTTCGAAATTACCTTTAAGTTGACACTTCTCCTTGCTAGAACGCCACAATCCTTACCCAAAGGTCATCACAAGAGATCCTAGCATAAAATTGCAATGCCCTAAGGCCCATAAGCTGTGTATTTCTCCGTAAGAACCCCAAATGTACCACAACCGAGACACCCACTCTGAAGCGAACCTTTTGTGAATCTAATGCCGTTTCCTTAACCTTCCTGATACTGAAATGTAAAATCCATAATGATATAGGAATGCCGCGAGTCTCGACACCATCTAATGTAAATCGCAGATTCTAGCCATATACAAATATTGAAAATTCCCAATCGCCACATATAAATCTTGAACCCATCAAAACCTTCTTGAGAGTCATCCACTCAGCTCAAATCTCAACTGCACCGCCCAAACGGGCCGAACGACCTATGATCCATTAGCAGGACAACACCCAAAGAAGTAATCCACACCCTTAAGCAACCGAGTGAATCCCTTTTCTTAGTACATCACATCTACCATGAAAGACATACCCAAATTATTCCAAGATTACTATATATTCATAACGTGTAGTACACCATGCATCCAGAAATTTCCTTGCTTAAGTCATCCGCAAAACCAGTCTCTGTATGTCATAATCGATCCACAAGTATGCCTCAAACTGAAAGCAATACAACACGTAACCATGCAGTCAAATTTTCATTAGCAGACTCCCCCACTTGGCTGATAATACCCATACTCTATTATTTCCATAATCCCCCACAAAAATTCAACTCAATCATTCATAAGCTCATGTAACACAAACCATCTAATACCTCAAATCATCTGTATATTTCGCATTCATCCTCGTGATGGTCAGGTCAAATATTACAACCGATCCAAACTCAAATCGCAACCCCATACCCACCGATAGAAAAGAAAGCCTCTACATAATATTATAAGGATGACACATCCGTAGATTACCCTGAAGGTGATAACCCACATGCTTCGCCTCAAATTGGCATCTCTCTATACCCTTCCATAGCCACAACTACTACGCAATCACTTAATCTTCGTGAGTTTGAACTCATCAACAAGACATGAAAATCTACTTCGTTCCACAAATGAATGAACATGAAAGAATCTCTCCAAAACCTTCATAACTCAAGACTGTATAACCCATCCACAAAAATCGAGCATCCCATAGTCCTTTTCATATCCCAAGCAAACTTTTCCCGTCATATTTAAACCATCTGAACACATCCCGCAGTCACATGATACACAACATATAGATATCTAACCACTCACTGAGCCATAAATTCCACTCATAGGGACACTACCAGACATATAAGTCCAAAGGCACATGCTCGCCCAACTGAAACTACCGAACCTAAACTGTGATCTAAACCTAGCCTCAAGTCCTCTAGACTGGTCCATCACCAAAACACAGAAACGCATCTCGTACCTCATCCATAAAATCCACAAGCGGTCAATACACAGCTGATACCGAGCGCTCACATATGCATACAGTGAGTTGAATAAATTCAAAGATATATGCTTCAAGCTGAATCAATGCTACACGATAAGGAAAGAAAGATGGGAAGTTTATCCTAGGTGCCCTATAGCTTCTTGAAGATAGGTGTGGACGTCATCATACTGATCCGCAGGACTTTACTAGACACTTGCTCATGACTCATGGAACCTATGAACCTAGAACTCTGATACCAACTTGTCACGACCCAAAATCCAACTAGTCGTGATGGCACCTAACCACAACCCGCTAGGTAAGCTAATTAACAACAATCTGATTCAAAAGAGATTTATTAAGAGAAGTAATGATAATACAACTATGCTTTTATACAAAGAATTCCCAAGAACTGGTAGTACAAATCATAAGCTTCTAAGATTTAGAGTATACAAAGCTGATATGAAATAAATACATTTTCTGTTTGAAATATACATGAACAGATTAATAACTCTAAAGCTACCAAGAACAAAAAGGTAGCAATAACCGGAACGCAGGTATGCCTTCAATCCCAGCTCCCGCCATACACCGCAACACCAGCATAAAAAATCAACACGCAAGGTGCAGAGGTGTAGTATGAGTACCACTAATCCCATGTACTCAATAAGTAACAAACATAACCTTAGGTTATAAGATGATAGAGTGTGAGTGATGTATCAATCTTTTGAGTAGCATAGTTGAGATCGGGTACGAAAATTAAATTATTAATGAGGTTTCGGGGCTGGATGTCCTTGTAGGCGGACAATTTCTTGGTTGCGGAATGTGAAGAAATGTTGAGAATGAGATCTGACGTATGTTATGGATAGATTGTTATAGAATTTTGGAAGGTTACTTACCTTCTTGGGAATGATCGGAATTGGTTTGGTGGCTATTTGAAAGCCCAATGAGAATGTGTATTCTATATCGGATCAGGCTTGGGTACTCTTGTGAAGTTGTGCTACGACCCAGCTGATTGTTTTGAGAGTTGTAGCCACATTTCCCCATTTACTGTTCATTCCCTGCTTAATTTCGTTGTATGTGACTTGTCGGGGTAGTTGGTTTGGGTCCGGGGAGACTTCGGAATGAGTTGAGACACTTAGTCTCAAGGTTGGAAGTTTACGTTGAAATGATTGACCGAATGATGACCTATGTGGAAATGACTACGGAATGGAATTTTGATGGTTCCGTTAGCTCCGTTAGGTGATTTCGGACTTATGAGAGTGTCCGGATTTCAAATTTGAGGTTTGTAATTGGATTAGGCTTTACATGGCAAAAGTTAGAAATTTTGAAGTTTGACCGAGAGTGGAATTTGTGGTTACCAGGTTCAGATTGAGCTTCCGGGAGTTGGAGTAGGTCGGTGGTGTCATTTGTGACTAGTGTGCAAAATTTGAGGTCAATCGGACGTGATTTGATAGGTTTCGGCATCGAATGTAGAAGTTAAAAGTTCAAAAGTTCATTAGGCTTTAATCTATGCGCGATTCGTGGTTTTAGCGTTGTTTGATGTGATTTGAAGGCTTGACTAAGTTCGTATCGTATTTTAGAACTGGTTGACATATTTGATTGAGGTCCTAGAGGCCTCGGATGGAGTTCGGACCATTATCAGATCAAATTTGGAGTTTGAGAGACTGCTGAAGCACCAGGTCTGGTGCAATCGCACTTGTGAAGGTTTTGATCGCAGGTGCAAAGCCGCATGTGCGCACTAGCCATCACAGAAGAAACCAAGAGTGGAGCTAGGTAGTACTCGCAGGTGCGGAGGGTTTGCCTGCGCCTACGAGGTCGCAGGTGCGAAATGATGAACGCATAAGAGAAGTTGGCCAGTGGGGGAGTTTGCGCAAGTGCGATGGGAATTCCACACCTGCGAGAGCGCATATGCGGAGATAAGATCGCAGAAGCAAGTAGAGCCTTTGAGGCATGTCCGCAGAAGCGGGGAAATTTCCGGAAAAGTGGAACCACAAGTGCGGTTAAGTTTTCCGCAGGAGAGAAAAAGGGTCGGGCAGTGTATTAAAATCGAGGGTTCCGTGATTTTCAACATTTTTAACATTTCAAGCTCGGGGTTTGGCGATTTTTGAGAGGGTTTTCGAAGGGATTCTTGAGGTAAGTCACTTGTGGTTAAATTTATTCAATAATTATGTTTCCCCATTGATTTTCCCACCTTGACTGTGTGGTTTTGTGGTGTAATTTTGGAGTTTGAAGCTAGGGACTTGGAGAGTTTAAATTGGGGATTTGGGTATCGAGTTGGTGTTGGATTTTGGTAAATTTGGTATGGTTGGAATCATGGTTGAATGGGCTTCTGAATTTTGTTACTTTTGTTGGATTCTGACATGTGGGATCGGGTGCCGACTTTTGAGTTGACTTTTTGACTTTTGATTAAGAACTTAGTATTTTCTTATGGAATTGATTCCTTTAGCTCGTGTTGATTATATCGAACTATTTGTGGCTAGATTCGAGGCATTTGGAGGCTGTTTCGCGAGGCAAGGGCTTGTTGAAGTACAGTTTCGCACAGTTTGAGTTACGTAACACTTCTAAACATCGTTCTGAGGATAAGAAACCCCGAATTGCGTGTTATGTGATTGGTGTTGAGGTGATGCATGTGCTAGGTGGCGGGCATGTAGGGATGCACTGTAAGAATTGTGATTGGTTGATTCTATGAAACTGAATAGTTGGTTGATTTTGTTGTTACCCGTAGTTCTACCATGTGTTAGAGCTATTGTTGTCAATCACGTTAGAAATCCTTCATAGGCTACATATTGGTATTGTTGGGCCCTTAGAGGTTGTGTTACATGTTGAATTATTTGCGCTAATTACCATTTGTACTCGGTCACATCTATTATTTGCATATTATATCTCGATCTCTGTTGTGCTTTACTTGATACATCATATCATTATTGTTTGGGCAGAATAACATGATTCTGGTGAGCCCGAGAGACTAGAGAGATTAGTGACTGAGTGAGACTGATGGTCTATTGTGAGTGATATTTTTGGGATCGGGCTGCACGCCGCAGCAGGCTTTATTGATTCATGCCAGGATTTGGCTTATTATAGTGCTTGGGTTGGATCGGCTCCTCCGGAGTCTTCACATCCACAGTGGGCACAATAGCTAGCAGTTATTTACATTTGGGATGAATGTTCCCTGGGCTGGATCTGCCCTTTTCTGTGTTGAGTTTTATTGCAAATTTGAAAGCATGCCTAAATTGTTATACCTCTACTTTTTATATTATGAATTTCTGAGTTATCACTGTCATATTTTCTATAACTCCATACTGTTAAATGTTGAAAGTGGGGTGTAATATTTGAACTCGTCAGTACTTTCAGTCCAAAGATTTTGTTGCTTATAGATTTGGTTGTACTCACGCTACACCCTGCACCTCGTGTGCAGATCCAGGTATATCCGGTCACGGCGGTTATTGATTTGTTTAGTCCAGACCTTCGGAGATCATCAAGGTAGCTACTTGGCGTCTGTAGACCTTGACTCTCTTCCCTTATCTTTCTGTTTACTTGTTCAAATTTACTTTCTAGTTATTGTACCAGGCAATGTCTTTATGTAGATGCTCATGTAATCAGTAACACCCTAGTTTTGGGAAGATTTTATGTATTGAGTATTGATATTCTATCCTATTTTTATGAGATTTTTCCTTTATTTAGACTGCTTTAGCGTATTACAAGAAATTAAAGTGTTGGAAATGTCTGAGCAGTCGGCTTTCCTAGTACCATGATAGGCACCATCATGACAAGTTGGGTTTTGGGTCATGATAAGTTGGTATTAGAGCCTAGGCTACATAGGTCTCACGAGTTATAAGCAGCTTTAGTAGAGTCTTGCGAATCGGTACAGAGACGTCTGTACTTATCTTCGAGAGGCTGCCGAACCCTTAGGAAAAAATCACATTCTTGTATTCTTATCGTGCGGATTTGTTGATTCCGGGAACTAAACATCTGTTATTCTATTCTCTCATGGATGGTGAGGACACGTGCTACCGGACAGGATGGACAACCACCAGTATATCCGGCTAGGGCCACAAGAGGCTGGGGTCGTAGTAGGGGTAGAGGTGCAGCTCGTGCAACAGCTAGAGCAGCACCTGCATATCCACCAGTTACCCCAGCTCAGGAGCAGGTTCCAGAGATGGTTGAGCTAGTGGGGCCAGCTCAGGCACCAGCTGTGCCCATTGGGATTCCAGATCTTCAGGAGGCTTTGGCTCAGATTTTGACGGTGTGCACCAGCCTTGCTTTCGCGGATTCTGTTCAGGCCGCACCAGCCACTTCTTAGGCGGGGGAGGTACTCAGACTCCCGTTGCTCGTACTCCAGAGCAGGTGATGTAGGGACTTCAGACGCTGAGGGTATGGCCAGCCCTGCCGATTGCAGTTCTAGTGGGTCTTGTTATGATTGATGATGCGCAGAGGAGACTAGAGTGATTTGCTCCAGTCTCCATCATTTAGTGGGGCTGAGTTTGAGGATGCTCAGGACTTCTTGGATAGGTGTTTGTGGATTCTTCATACGGCGGGTATTCTGGAGATCAGTGGGGTTTCGTTTACTAATTTTTAGTTTATTGGAGCTGCCTTCAGATGGTGGGAGGCCTATGAGAGGCGCAGGACAATCGATGCAGCACCCTTTACCTGGTATGAGTTCTCCGTTCTCTTCTTGCTGAAGTTTGTGCCATAGATCCACAGAGAGAAGCTGTGCAGGCAGTTCGAGCAGTTGCATCAGGATGGCATGTCTGTGACCTAGTACGAGATGAGGTTTTCCGAGTTGGCTCGTCATGTAGTTTGGTTGGTTCCCACTGAGAGGGAGAGGATTAGGAGGTTCATTGATGGCCTCTACTATCAGTACCATTTTGTTATGACTCGAGAGAGTGTCTCAGGTGCTACATTTAACGAGGAGGTTGACATTGTTCGGCGGCTAGAGCTGGTTTGTAGTCAGGAGCGTGGGGAGAGGGAGGCAAAGAGGCCTCGTGGTTCGGGTGGTCTCAGTGGTGTTCCTTCTGGGGATCAGTTCCACCACAACAGGGGTCGTCCTTATAGGCCCGCTCAGATGGCTCGTCTAGTTCATCATTGTGCATCATCCAACCATGGTTCACACAGTGCTAGAACGGGTCAGTCACCCCTCAGTGCTCTCCAAGCTTTGGGTTCATCTTGTGCGCCTTCAGTTCAGGGTTCATCCGCACTAGGTTCTTTTGGTAGTTATTTCGGTCCTCGGGGTCCGCTTCAATATTTGCCACCATTTTTCGAGAGGGAATGTTTTGAGTGTGGAGAGTTGGATCATGTGAAGAGGTTCTTTGCCCGCCTTAAGGGAGGGCCAGTTCAATAAAGGAGTTAGGTCACGACTTCCGCACCAGTTACTTCACACCCAAGCCGGCTGGGGTTAGGGCTTAGGCAGCTAGGGGTCGCCCAAGAGAGGGAGGCTGATTAGGTGGCGGTCAGGCCCGATTCTATGCTATTCTTGCCACGCCAAATGTTGTTGCTTAAAACACAATAATCACATGTATTGTCTCAGTATGCCACAGGATGCTTCTGTACTATTTGACCCTGGTTCCACTTATTTGTATGTATCATCATATTTTGCCCATTATCTGGATATGCCTCGTGAGTCCTTAGTTTTATCTTTTTATGCATCTACGCTAGTAGGCGATACTATTGTTGTGGATCGTGTATATCGGTCATGTGTAGTGACTATTGGGGGATTGGAGATGAGAGTTGATCTCTTATTGCTTAGTATGGTTGATTTCTACGTGATCTTGGGTATGGATTGGTTGTCTTTATGTCATTCCATTCTGGATTGTCATGCTAAGGCCGCAACGTTGGCGATGCCGGGGTTGCCAAGGATAGAGTGGAGAGGTTCTCCAGATTATGTTCCCAGCAGAGTGATTTCGTATTTGAAGGCAGAACGGATGGTTGGGAAGGGAATTTTATCTTATTTGGCCTTTGCAAGGGATGTTGGTGCCGATACCCCTACTATTGATTCTGTTCCGGTGGTATGAGACTTTCCAGATGTGCTTCTTGGAGACCTGCCGGGTATGCCACCCTACAGAGATATTGACTTTGGTCTTGACTTGGTGCCGGGCACTTAGCCCATTTCTATTCCTCCGTGTCGTATAGCACCAGCTGAGTTGAAGGAATTAAAAGAACAACTTCAGGAACTTCTAACAAGGGGTTTATTAGGCCTAGTGTTTTGCCTTGGGGTGCACCAGTTCTGTTTGTGAAGAAGAAGGATGGTACTACGCGGATATGCATCTATTTTAGGCAGTTGAACAAACTTAAAATCAAGAGCAAGTATCCTTTGCCGCATATTGATGATCTATTTGACCAGCTTCAGGGAGCGATGGTGTTCTCTAAGATTGATTTGATGTCTGGATATCACCAGTTGAAGATTCGAGACTCGGATATTCTAAAGACAGCATTAGGACCTGTTATGGTCATTCTGAGTTCCTTGTGATGTCTTTTGAGCTGACCAACGCCGTAGCAGCATTCATGCATCTGATGAACAGTGTATTTCAGCCTTATGTCGACTCGTTTGTCAGAATATTCATTGATGATATCCTGTTGTACTCTCATATCCAGGAGGAGCATGCCAAACATTTAAGGATTGTGTTACAGCGATTGAGGGAGGAGAAGCTTTATGCCAAGTTCTCCAAGTTTGAGTTTTGGCTTAGTTAGGTGGCGTTCTAGGAGCACGTTGTATCCAGTGAAGGGATTAAGGTGGACCTGAAGAAGATAGAGGCAGTTTAGAGTTGGCCATACCATCCTCAACTAGGAGGATTCGGAGCTTTCTCGGCTTCGCCGATTATTATCGTCACTTCGTGGAGGGTTTCTCGTATATCGCATCGCCTTTTACCAAATTAACCTTGAAGGGTGCTACTGTCAGGTGGTCGGATGAGTGTGAAGAGAGCTTTCAGAAGCTCAAGACTGCCTTGACCACAACTCTAGTTCTAGTTTCGCCTTTATCTTCTAGCTCTTATACAGTGTATTGTGATGCTTCTTGGATCGGTATTGTATGTGTCTTGATGTAGGAGGGTAGAGATATTTCTTATGCTTCGAGTTAGTTGAATCCTCATCAGAAGAACTACCCCGTCCACAATTAGCAGTTGGCTGCCATCGTTCATGTATTGAAAATTTGGAGGCATTACCTCTTCGGTGTGTCTTGTGAGGTATTTATGGATCATCACAGTCTCCAGCACTTGTTCAAACAAAAGGATCTAAATTTGAGGCAGTGGAGATTGTTGGAGTTGCTAAAGGACTATGATATAACCATTCTGTATCATCCTGGGAAGGCCAATGTGGTGGCCGATGCCATGAGTTGAAAGATAGTGAGTATGGGCAGCCTTGCATTCATTCATGTTGGTGAGATAGCACTTGGAGCTGATGTTCAAGCCATGGCCAACCAGCTCGTGAGATTAGATATTTCGGAGCCCAGCCGAGTTCTAGCTTATGTAGTTTCTTGGTCTTCCTTATATGATCGCATTAGAGAGCGCTAGTATGATGATCCCCATTTGCTTGTTCTTAAGGACACGGTTCAGCACAGTGATGCCAATGATGTTACTATTGGGGATGATGGGGTGTTGAGGATGCAGGGCCGGATTTGTGTACCTAATGTAGATGGTCTACGTGAGTTGATTCTTGAAGAGGCCCACAGTTCGCGATATTTCATTCATCCGGGTGCCGCGAAGATGTACCAGGACTTGAGGTAGCACTATTAGTGGAGGAGAATGAAGAAGGATATAGTGGGGTTTGTAGCTTGGTGCCTTAACTGTCAGCAGGTGAAGTATGAGCATTAGAGACCAGGTGGATTGCTTCAGAGGCTTGAGATTCCGTAGTGGAAATGGGAGCGTATCACCATGGATTTTGTAGTTGGATTCCCATGAACTTCAAGGAAATTTGATGTTATTTGGGTGATTGTGGATCGGTTGACCAAGTCCGCACACTTCATTCCTATTGGGACTAATTATTATTCGGAGCAGTTAGCTGAGATTTACATCCGCGAGATTGTTCGCCTTCACGGTATGCCAGTGTCCATCATTTGAGATCGAGACACGCAGTTTATATCGCAGTTTTAGAGAACAGTGTAGCGTTAGTTGGGGACCCAGGTTCAGTTGAGTACAACATTTCACCCTCACATAGACGGATAGTCCGAGCGCACTATTCAGATATTGGAGGATTTGTTACGCGCTTATGTCATTGATTTCGGGGGTTCTTGGGATCATTTTCTACTGCTCGCAGAGTTTGCCCGCAACAACAGCTACCAATCGAGCATTCAGATGGCTCCATATGAGGCCTTCTATAGGAGACAATGGCAGTCTCCAGTGGGATGGTTTGAGCCAGGTGAGGCTAGCTATTGGGTACTGATTGGTTCGGGATGCTTTGGACAAGGTTAAATTGATTTAGGATCGGCTTCGCACGGCATAGTCCAGACAGAAGCGTTACGCCGATTGGAGGGTTTGTGATTTTGCTTACATGGTCGGGGAGAGGGTACTACTCAAGGTGTCACCCACGAAGGGTATTATGAGGTTCGGGAAGAAGGAAAAGTTAAGCCCTCGGTATATTCGGCCGTTTGAGGTACTTTAGAGGATTGGAGATGTGGCTTAAATGCTTCCCTTGCCACCTAGTTTGTCGAGTGTGCATCCAATATTTCATGTTTTTATGCTCTGGAAGTATGTCTGCAATTCATCTCATGTTTTGGATTTCGGCACAACTTAGTTGGATGGTGATTAGACTTATGATGTGGAGTCGGTGGCCATTTTAGATCGGCAGGTTCGAAAGATGAGGTCAAACGACATAGCTTTAGCGAAGGTGCAGTGGAGATGTCAACTAGTTGAGGAGGCTACTTATGAGACTAAGCGAGAAATGCGGAGCAGATATCTACGCCTATTTGAAACTCTATGTATGTTTCTAGACCCATTCGAGGATAAGCATTTATTTAAGAGGGGAAGGATGTAACAACCTGGCCAGTCGTTTTAAGAGTTGTAAACCCATTCCCTCATTTACTGTTCATTCCCTACTTAGTTGTTGTTATATGACTTGCAGGGTAGTTGGTTCGGGTCCACGGAGACTTAGGAATGAGTTGAGACACTTAGTCTCAAGGTTGGAAGCTTAAGTTAAAATGGTTGATCGGATGTTGACCTATGTGTAAACGACTCCGGAATGGAGTTTTAATGGTTCTGTTAGCTTTGTTGGGTGATTTCGGACTAGGAGTGTGTCGGGATTTCGAATTTGAGGTACGTAGTTGAATTAGGCTTGAAATGGCGAAAGTTAAAAATTTTGAAGTTTAACCCAGAGTGGACATTATGGTTATCGGGTTAGAATTGGGTTCCGGGAGTTGGAGTAGGTCCGTGATGTCATTTGTGACTTGTGTGCAAAATTTGAGGTCATTGGACGTGATTTGGTAGGTTTCAGCATCGAAGGTAGAAGTTAGAAGTTCAAAAGTTCATTTGGCTTGAATAGATGCGCGATTCGTGGATTTTACATTGTTTGATATGATTTAAAGGCTCGACTAAGTTCGTATCATGTTTTAGGACTGGTTGGTATATTTGGTTGAGGTCCCCAGGGCCTTGGGTTGAGTTCAGACTATTATCAGATCAAATATGGAGTTTGAGAGACTGCTGAAGCACCAGGTCTGGTGCAATCCCACCTGCGAAGGTTTTGATCGCATGTGCGCACCAGCCATCATAGAAGCGGCCAAGAGTAGAGCTGGGCAGTGCTCGCAGGTGCGAAGGGTTTGCTCGCGCTTGTGAGGTCGCAGGTGCAAAGTGATGAACGCAGAAGCGAAGTTGACCAGTGGGGGTAGTTTGCGTAGGTGGATGGGAATTCCGCACATGCAAGAGCGCAAATGCGGAGGCAGGATCGTAGAAGCGAAGGGATGTTTGCAGAAGCGGAGGAATTTCCGCAAAAGCGTAAGATTTCCGCAAGAGCAAAAAGAGGCTGGGCAGTGTATTAAAACCGAGGGTTTTGTAATTTTCATCATTTTGAAAATTTCAAGCTCGGGGTTTGGTGCTTTTTGAGAGTATTTCGAAGGGATTCTTGAGATAAGTCACTTGTGGTTAAATTTATTCAATAATTGTGGTTCCTCATTAATTTTCCCACCTAGATTGTGTGGTTTTGAGGTGTAATTTTAGAGTTTGAGGCTAGGGATTTACAGAGTGTAAATTGGGGATTTGGGTGTCGATTTGGTGTTGGATTTTGGTAAATTTGGCATGGTTGGAATCGTGGTTGAATGGACTTTCGGGTTTTGTGACTTTTGTTGGATTCAGGGGCCGACTTTTGAGTTATCGTTTTGACTTTTGATTAAGAACTTAGTATTTTCTTATGGAATTGATTCCTTTAGCTCGTGTTGAATGTATCAAACTGTTTGTGGGTAGATTCAAGGCATTTGGAGTCCGTTTCGCGAGGCACAAGCTTGTTAGAGTAGAGTTTCGCACAGTTTGAGGTAAGTAACACTTCTAAACTTCGTTCTGAGGGTAAGAAACCCCGAATTTCGTGTTATGTGATTGGTGTTGAGGTGACGCATGTGCTAGGTGGCGGGCATGTAGGCGTGCGCCGTAAGAATTGTGACTTGGTCGATTCCATGAAACTAAATAGTTGATTGATATTGTTGTTACCCGTAGTTCTACCATGTGTTAGAGCTATTGAGCTGTCAGACAAGTTAGAAATCCTCGTAAGCTACATGTTGGTATTGTTTCGCCCTCAGAGGTCATGTTACATGTTGAACTATTTGCGCTAATTGCCATGTGCACTCGGTCACAACTATTATTTGCATATTATGTCTCGGTCTCTGTTTTCCTTTACTTGATACATCATATTATTATTGTTTGGATTGAATAACATGATTTTGGTGAGCCCGAGAGACTGGAGAGATTAGTGACTGAGTGAGACTGAGGGTCTATTTTGAGTGATGTTTATGGGATTGCGCTACACGCAGCAACATGCTTTACTTATTCATGCCAGGATTTGGCTTATTATAGCGATTGGGCTTGATCGGCCCCTTCGGAGTCTTCAGATCCACAGTGGGCGCAATTGCTAGTACTTATTTACATTTGGACTGGATCTGACCTGATTTATTTGCATTTGGGCTGGATTTGCCCTATTTTACTTGTATTTGGCCTGGATTTGCCCTGTTTTGTGTTGAGTTTTAATGCAAAACTAAAAGCATGTCTAAATTCTTGTAACTTTACTTGTTAGATTATGAATTTCTGAGTTATCACTGTCATGTTTTCTGTAACTTTCCGTACTGTTAAATGTTGAAAGTGGGCTGTAATATTTGAACTCGTCACTACTTTCAGTCCAAAGATTAGATTTGTTACTTATTGAGTTGATTGTACTCACGCTATACCTTGCACCTCGTGTGCAGATCAAGGTGTTTCCTGTCACGGTGGTTGTTGATTTGCTAAGTCTAGACCTTCGGAGATCATCAATGTAGTTGCTTGGAGTTCGCAGACCTTGACTCTCCTTCCTTATCTTTCTGTTTACTTGTTCAGGTTTACTTTCTAGTCAGTGTACCAGACTATGTCATTATGTAGATGCGCATGTTCTCAATGACACCCTGATTTTGGGAAGACTTTATGTATTGAGTATTGATATTCTATCCTATTTTTATGAGATTTTTCCTTTATTTACACTAGTTTAGCGTATTTCAAAAAATTAAAGTGTTTGAAAAGTCTGAGCAGTCGGCTTACCTAGTACCATGATATCACAGTTATGTTACTGCGCAAAATGGATATTATTTGTGCCCCAGTCTATGTTATGTGCTCCTCTTTATGATGGGCGGTGAGGTTGTATGATTATTTTCACGCATGTTGTAATCCCGTTCAGGCCTTATGGCGATATGCGCAAGATGGCCCTTGTGATGTTGATTTGCTCATTGTACCTTAGTTGTGCTTGCTTTCCTCCATGTTGTATTGTTCCTATTCATTTTCCCGCAGCTATACATGTGCACTCTATCGTGCTTGATATTAGCATTCATGTGATCAGTGAACCCTAGCATTTTGGCTCGATGGGTATCCCTATGTGGATTGATATATTTGGGATCGGGCTGCACGCCGCAGCGAATGTTATGTGGGATATACCCTTTCCTTTTGTTTATTTGGTGTTTTGTTTTCCCTTTGTGGGATAAGTTAATGAAATTGTACTTTTGCTGTTATATTTTTTGTACTTGTTAGATAGTCCTCGTACCTTGCTTTCCTTCTATCTTTGCTGCATATCTGAGTTATTGCTTGTTTGGTGTATGGACCATGTTGTGTGAGAATCCATGTGGTCTTAGGATGAGCTGTCAGTCAGGCTACTTGTATTGGCTGAGATGAGGTTTCTAAACCTGAGAGCTTCTTGGCTTGTTAATTTCATGGGCGGTTATGGGTTTTTGCACATTCTTTTATCACGGGCAGCGATGCAGAGGTCCGGAACAAAATTTTATTCAATATGAAGTGTATTACCTATTCCAAGATTGTTATTGGACAGCTATAGTGGTCAGAAGTTATTGCTGCGGGCACTTGAGCTATGTAGAACATCATGTGATTGTACTCTGGGTTGGGATTGTTGCTCGATCCAGCTTGTTCAGGCGTATACTGTGTATTGATGCGAGATTTGGGCCCTATTATGAGTTTTAGATGTTGAGGATTGGGTTCTGTCCTAAGGTTACGGACTAAGGAAGAAGTGAGATCTTCAGTTAAGTTGTGTTATCAGGCCTACATGGACTGGGGTGACATGGAATCACCCCCGGGTGTATGTATAGTGAACTCATGGATTGATTTGATAGCTTTGGAATGACTCCTGGCACGTTCAACGACGAAAATATATTTAAGTGGGGGAGGATGTAACGACCTGGATGGTTGTTTTGAGCAATTGCGTCCAGTTTGGTAGTTTGAGGTCATGAGTAACTTCACATAGTGTATTATAACTTGCGTGCATCATCAGCTCGGGTTTTTGAGTTGTTTGAAAATGATATTAAGGAGTGACTCATTTGAGAAGCTCGAAGTTGAAAGAACTAACCAAGATTTGACTTTTGAGTTTTTGACCTCGGATCGGAGTTTTTCAGGTTCCAATAGGTCCGGATGTTGATTTTGGACTTGGGCGTATGACCGGATTTGCATTTGGATATTTCTAAAAGGTTTCGGCATCATTTAGCGAAAGTTGACAATTTAAAGGTTTAGAATTTTCCTATGTTTGACCATGGTTTGACTTTAAGGCTATCGGGTTTAGATTTTTGTTTCGGGACATAGAATAGGTCCGTTTCGTCATATGGAACTTGCCTGCAAAATACAACATCATTTGGAGTTGAGTTGATATGGTTCGGACGCTTGGTTGCGATTCTAGAAGTTCTTGAAGTTCATCGTGATTTTCATGAGTTTTGGCGTCCGATTCGTGCTACTGGAGGTTATTTTGATGTTTTGATCGTGCGATCGAGTTCGTGTTATGTTGTTGTACTGGTGTGAGTGTTTGGTTTGGAATCTTGGGGCCTCGAGTGAGTTTCGAATGGGTGTCAGATTGATTTTGTTAAGTACTTGAGTGCTGGTATTGGTTCCATCACATTTGTGATGTTTTTGTCGCAAATGCGACTACCGCATTTGTGATTTAGCCCTTGCATTTGCGAACGTGGGCTGCTGGGGAAGGGACTCGCATTTGCGAAGAAATGATCACTTTTGCGAAGCCCATAGAGTTCGCATCTGCGGACGCAATATCGCATTTGTGATGAAGGCCTGGGCTGGGTAGGGTCGCTGTTGCGAAAGACCAGTGTCCGCATTTGCTGAAGCTTTGCTTTTGCGAAGGATTCTTTGCTTTTGTGAGGGTATCAATTGCGAACCCCGTGTCGCAATTGCGACATCTGAAACCGTCATATAGTTGAGTATTCCGAGACTTAGCTTCATTTTATTATGTTTTGAACCCTAGACTCGATTGGAGGCAATTTTGTGGAGGGATTTTCATACCAAACTATTGGGTAAACAATTTTAATCAACTTTCAATTATATTTCGTGATTAAACATTAGATTTAACATCAAATTCATGAGAATCTAGGGTAAAAATTTGGAGATTTTGTCAAAGTTTTGAAAAATGAAATTTTGGGATTTAAGAGTCGAATTGGACTCGGATTTGGAAACAAAACATGTATATGGACTCGGTAGGCTATGGGTAGTCAAGACCTACCCTTGGACCCGAGTTTTGACCGGGTGGGTCTCGGGTTGACTTTTGTTGACTTTTTAGAAATGATCATAGCTTTGTTAATTGAAATTGTTTTCTCATGCATTATTTGATGTATTTAAGTCGTCTTTGGCCAGATTGAGCCGAGCAGAGGTAAATTTGTAAAGGAAAAGCTAATTTGAGTATTGATTTAGCCGAGTAAAGATAAGTGTCTTACGAAACTTTGCGTGGGGGAAACTACCCCTTATGATTAGAGTTGATTGTGCTAATTGTGCGATGTGAAAGTCGTGTACGCAAGGTAACGAGTGGGTACACGGGCTATATGTGGTATTTGACTGGTTTAGGCTATCTAGACTCTTTCCATGCCTTTAAGTGAATTGTCATGACGTGTTGTGTCTCTCATCGTTAATCCACTCTTGTATACTTTATTCGACGTTCCTAGCACTCATTGTACTTATTACATGATATTTTGCACTTATATATTTTAGTTGAAATTGTTGCCTTCCTTATTGTCTTGTGACCTCTTAATTGTTGTGTTCTTTCAATGACTCTGTGCTTATATTCTTCTTGTTTTAATTGTTGTAATTGCACACCTTAGTTGTTTCGTGGTTCACTTGTCCTGTTGCTTTTGTAATATTTGATTCATTCCTCGATTTTTATGTGATTCCTTCATTGATGTGTACTCATCCTATGATTGTAGAAATTCTTGTAAATTGAGTATTGGATTGTTGATGTTATTGATTTATTTATGGATCGGGTTGCATGCCGCAATAGGTAGAATACAGGAGGATTTATATTGATATGGTGGGATCGGGTTGCGCGCCACAACAGGTGATATACGGGTGGATTGATATGGTGAAATAAGGAAGAGAATTATGATTTTGACTTTGATTATACAGTGGGATCGGGTTGAGTGCCGCAACATGTCAAATAAGGGTGGAATGATATTGTGAAATAAGGAAGAATTATGATATTGACTCGAACTATATGGCGGGATAGGGTTGCGAGCCGCAACATATAAATATGGGGGGGCGCGCCGCAATAATTTATGTGTTTTTGTATTCCTTGTTGTATTGTGTTGGCTTCGGTTCTTTCGTACGAGAACTTGAGGATTGGTATTTCTAGTTTTTACTGATTTTCGAGGATTGATTGTTTTCATTAGTTTACTGCTTTGCCTTCATTTCCTGTTTTCCTTTCCTATTACTATTATTTTAGTGAATTGATTTTCAAAGATGAATTTACCACGTTGAGTCATTATCTCATACCCTGTCGAGTTGTTATTAACATAACATGACATGACCCGAACACCCTCGGGACCGTGATGGCACCTAACATTTCACTTGCTAGGCAAGTCGACGTTAGAACAGTTTATCCATTTTTTACGATTCAAATTAAATAATAATAAAGAAACCAAAATAATGGAAATAAATTCTGAAGTAAAGTGCAGAAAAACATGACAACTGAAATATCTAATACAACCCAGAATCTGGTGTCACAAGTGCACGAGCTACTAGAATACTACAGATAAAGGTTTGAATAAAAGTAAAGTTGTTTGAACAAAAAATGCACAGCTGAAGATAAAGGAGGAGGGGACTTCATGGGTACGAAGGCCGAGCAACTGTAACTCAAGTCTCCACACTGATAGTCAACCTGAGCAATCTACCGACTGCCTTTGGGACCGACTTCAAAATCTGCACAAGAAGTATAGGGTGTAGTATAAGTACAATCGACCCCATGTACTCTGTAAGTGTCGAGCCTAACCTCGACGAAGTAGTGACGAGGCTAAGGCTGGTCACTTACAGTATAACCTGTACGCAGTATAAATTAATGATAGAAACAAAAAATACGAAAACAAAATTAGGCACTTAACTCATGAAAATAACTCTATCTTCGAAGAAAACTAGCAAATGCCAGAAATACCAATCCTTAGATTCTCGTATGAAAGTACCGAAGCCAAAAAAATAATAAGAAATAGAAACACATAAACGATTGCGAACCCGATCCTGCCGTACAACACTATACTCCCTTATTCCACCATATATATATCAATAATAACAAGTAATTATATGTTGAGGCACGCAACCCCATCCCACCATATAGTCAGAATCAATATCGTAATCACTCTTATTTCACCATATCAATCCACCCTTATTTCACCTATTGCGGCGCGCAATCCGATCCCACCATATCAATATAAATTCACCCTTATTCCTACCTGTTGCGGCATGCAACCCGATCCCACCATATCAATATACATAAATCAATGAGTGCAATCAATTTAACAACTTGAATCACAAGAATCTCTACGGTTAACGAATATGTAGCGGAACTAGAAAGGAAGTCTCGTACCAAATTAGGAATTCACTATAATTAATATTAAGCAGTAAGACAAGTCAAGTAAATGAAAATTAAACGGTGCAAGAAAGTCAATTAAGGCAAGTAACAGTCAAGTAACAGTCAATCATGGAAGCATGAGAATATAACATTTTTAACACTAGAATAATAATTGACAAGTAGCAAGTAATGGCATGGGAGCATTTAAAGCATGTAACAGTTAAGACATGGAATAAAACAATTAATGAAATATGAAAAACAGGGAAACAAGTATTTTGGCGGCATATATACACTCATCACCTTGCATATACGCCCCTACTCATGAATTTCACATAGCACATAGCTCAAGGGTCCCTAATTCCCTCAAATCAAGGTTAAACCCAATACTTACCTCGCTCCGCAATCCACTCAAAATTCAATCACGGCCTTGCCTTTTGAATAAGCATCCAAACCAACCAAATCTAACAAATTATTGACCAAACAATTAAAATTAAGTTGTAGAAACTATTCACGAGTGAAAGAGGTTCAATTTAGATCATTATTGAAAAAGTCAACAAAAGTCAAACCCCGGGCCCACTTGGTCAAAACCCGAGGTTCGGACCAATACCCGATCACCCCATTCACCCCTGAGCCGGGTTATGTAATTCAATTCGAAATCTGTCATCAATGATACAAACACATTGTATTCTGTACAAATTCACTCAAATACATTGTATTTTTGTATAAATACATTATTTTTTGCCTGTATTTATGTATTTTGAAGGTTTGTATTTTTTTAATACAGCTGAATACACCTGTATTCATGCATGAATACAGGATATAAATATTGAAATACACTTAATACAAATATTAAAATAGAACAGAATATAAAGAATGAATACATTTAATTTTAAAATACAGTAAAATACAGTAAAATACACTGAATACAAATAGAAATATTGTGAATACAGCCAATAAAATATACTGAATACAGCAGTAATAACATATATTTGGAATAACTAAAATACTGTTAATACAAATTCATTTGAATACACTGGATATAAAATAGCGAATATAATAAATATGAACATTGAATCAAATGAATGCAATAGTAAAAAAGAAATATTGAAACACACTAAATACAAAAGTTAAATACAACAGTTATATACAACTGAAAAATCATTCTAATTAATTGGATTAATAATGGGGCATGTTAGAATTGATTTTATTGAGTTATATTAGGAGTGTATCACGCTAATTGATATTAATTCTGTTATTAGATAGCTGGACATACCTATTTTAAGGTGATTGCCGTTATTGTATTCATGAATGCATGGCGCGAATACATGTGAATACATATGCTTACAGCTGGACTGGCCTGATTTTAGGCGCTTTTTGCTGCTGTATTCATGAATACAGTAGAACAAATACATATGAATACATGCGCGTACAACTGTACTACGCTGATTTTAGGCGCTTTTTTCTACTGTATTCATGAATACATCAGCACGAATACAGTGAATACACTACCGTAACAATTGAATAGTAGTTATAGGAAGTAATTATATGATAGCTATAGAAAGTTAATAACCACCAGAGAATAATAATTTTTGAAAATTCCTCAAAATTAATGCTAAATGTTAAAGCGGAGGCCCATGTTGTTTGGCTATATTGATTGTTGCAAGTCTTCATTCTACATTTGTACGATTCTACAGTTTAAGGTTCCTTGACAAGGAAAATAAAGAAGAAAAGTAATTTAATTTGATGTGCTAATTAGGACAATGTTAATATCAAAGAACCTTCACGATGTGAGAACACGACAGAGCTATTATAGAAAATATTCTTAGTATTGTAATGAATGGTTATCAGTAGTCATTTTTTATTTTCTTTTTTATAGTTCTGTTCAGAAGCTGTTAATGGGCCAAAGTCAAGAAAGTGCTTCAAGAAAAAAAGGGAGAAATGTAGGAGGTATGACAACAATATTAGACGTCTCACGCGTAACTTTAATATAATATCTAGTCATTTCAATTGTCCACGAATATTATATGCATAGAATTAACATATATTTGTTAGGGATCGTTTGTACTAAGAAACTAATGGTATATGCTGCATATTTGTTTGACAATTGTGTAAGTCTTGCATGGTTGTTTGCCGGAGAAATCACCTGTTTCAATGAAATACTATAGTTATTTCTTTTTGTAAATTTTTGGAGGGAGTGAAATTGTGACGACCCGGTCGGTCATTTTGAGAGTTGTAGCTCCGTTTTTCCATTTGCTGTTCATTTTGTGCTTTATAGCTGCTATGTGACTTGCCGGGATAGTCAGTTTGGGTCCGAAGAGATTTCGAAATGAGTTGAGACACTTAGTCTCAAGGTTGGAAGCTTAGGTTGAAAAAGTTGATCAGATATTGACTTAAGTGTAAACGACTCCGAAATAGAGTTTTGATGTTACATTAGCTCCGTTGGGCGATTTTGGACTTAGGAGTGTGTCCGGATTGTGATTTGGAGGCCCGTAGTTGAATTAGACTTGAAATGGTGAAAGTTGAAAATTTGGAAGTTTGATCGAGAGTGGAATTTGTAGCTATCGGGCTCGGAATGAGGTTTCAGGAGTTGGAGTAAGTCCGTGGTGTCATTTGTGATTTGTGTGCAAAATTTGAAGTCAATTGGACGTGATTTGATAGGTTTCGGCATCGTTTGTAGAAGTTGGAATTCTTTAGTTTCAATAGTCTTGAATTGGGATGCGATTCGTGGTTTTAGCGTTGTTTGATCTGATTTGAAGGCTTGACTAAGTTCGTATGATGTTTTGGGACTTGTTGGAATGTTTAGTTGAGGTTCTGGGGACCTCGGGTGAGTTTCAGATGGTTAACGGATCAATTTTGGACCTGGTGTTATGGCGGAAGATTTTCCAGTGTTTGTATCTGGTTTCCTTAAACGTGATCGCGTGGACAGGTCCACGATCGCGTAGACTTGTTTGGGGCGGTGGTGATTTTTGCTCTATGCGTTCGCGAAATAGAGCATGCGATCGCGTAGGATAGCCAAGCAGTGAACTGCGAATGCGTGGGCATAGCCGCGTTGGCGAAGAGGAGAGGAGGCAGCTGGTTCACACGCGTTTGTGCTTCGTAGTCGCATGAGGGTGGACTCGATCGTGTAGGTCTGAAGAGGCAGAGTTCCGCATTCGCGTGGAGGACTCTGCGTTCGCGAAGGCTATTTCTGGGGGCAGCTTTATTTTGTTTATTGCAATCGCGAGGGGATTTTCGCGATTGCGAACAGCAATCACGGGGTAGCAGTGTTAAAAATTCAAAAATGAGGGTTTGAGTTAATTTTCATAATTTGATTTTGGGAGCTCGGTGGGAGGCGATTCTTGGAGAGATTTTCAAGTGGGTGATTGAGGTAACTGATCTTACTTAATTTTGCTTAAAGTTCATGTTTATGTCTTTGATTTCATCATTAAATTAGTGATTTGGGGTGTAAAATTGGGGAAAAATGGAGAAAAATTCTTAGGCCGAAATTTGAGGTTTTGATCGAGATTTTGGTATCACATCTAATTAATTTTGGTATGGGGGGACTCGTGGTTGAATGAGCTTCCGAATTTTGTGACTTTTACCCGATTTTGAGATGTGGGCCCAGGGGACGACTTATGAGTTGACATTTTGACTTTTGATTAAGAACTAGGAATTTTCTTATGGAATTGATTCCTTTAGCTCGTGTTGATTGTATCGAATTGTTTATGGCGAGATTCGAGGCGCTCGAAGGCCGACTCGCGAGGCATGGGCTTGCTAGCCGAGTGATTCGAGTTGCTTGAGGTAAGTATCGTATTTAAACTCGATTGAAGCACCAGTTGCCCAAATTGTTGTGATAGCCACGTGCTTGTGCTCGGGCTCCTATAAGCCTAGAAATGATTGTTAAGCTTTGAGCTTTGATATCTAGCATATGATAACAGTTTGTGTGATCTAATTGAGCCCTGATGAGTCTACTTAGAGATTTAATCCCTAAATGAACTTGATAAATACTTTTCATAGATAAAATTTTCGGATTGAGCTACGATAGCACACTTTGCACATGCCTACACTTTAACATATTATTTACACCCGTCCAGGGATTCGAGAATCTTATTTCATTCATTATATACATGTACACTTGCTTTATTGCTTCTGTATGATATTTTGGACTAGGGCCTGCGGCTATGCTGGGCGGATTATGTTATTGGCACGTGAGTTGTCCGTGCGGATCCATATATTAAGTTGTCCGTGCAGCACGTGAGTTGTCCGTGCAGATCCACATATTGAGTTGTCCGTGCAGCACGTGAGTTGTCCGTGCAGCACGTGAGTTGTCCGTGCGGATCCATATATTGATATTATTGGCATGTGAGTTGTTCGTGCAGCATGTGAGTTGTCTGTGCAACACGTGAGTTGTCCGTGTCGGATCCATATAGTGGCCTCAACAAATTAAGCTTCTCTTACCTCGCCTTGTTTATTTGCGATACTTATTGAGTTGGTTTTATTCGCACTACACCCTGCACCTCGTGTACAGATTCAGGTATTTTCGGGCACGGTGGTTGTTGATCATGGAGTCTACCTGTTCGTAAATCATCGAGGTAGGTGCTTGGAGTTCGCAGACTTTGATCCTCTTTTCCCTACCTTTCGATTTTTTGTATTTAGTCTTACTTTCCAGACAGTGTACCAGACTATGTTGTTATATATAGATTCTTATGTACTCGGTGACCCCCATGTTTTGGGGATTTTCCGTATTTAGTTTTGATCTTATCCAGTTTATTAGAGCTTAAATTATTAAACCTATTTTAGCTCATCTTAAATTTAAAGTTGCTGGAAATAATTGAGTTGTCAGCTTGCCTAGTTCCATGTTAGGCGCCATCACGACAGGTTAGGTTTTGGGTCGTGACAAGTTGGTATCAGAGCGTAGGTTACATAGGTCTCCCGAGTCATGAGCAGGTTTAGTAGAGTATTGCGGATCGGTACGGAGACGTCTGTTCTTATCTTCGAGAGGCTTCCAAACCCTTAGGAAAATATCACATTCTTGTATTCTTGTCGTGCGGACTTGTTGGTTACGGTAACTAAATTTCTGTTGTTCTAATCTCTCACAGATGGTGAGGACACGTGCTAGCGGTCAGGACGGACAGCCACCAGTACCACAAGCTAGGGCCACAAGAGGTTGAGGTCACGGTAGGGGCAGAGGCGCAACTCGTACAACAGCTAGAGCGGCACCTACGGATCCACCAATTACTCCAGCTCAGGAGCAGGTGCCAGATATGGTTGAGTCACTACAGCCAGCTCAGGCACCAGCTGTGCCCATTGTGATTCCAGGCCTTCAGGAGGCTTTGGCTCAGATTTTTACTGTTTGCACCAGCCTCACTCAGGCGGTTTTTGTTCCGACGGCGGGAGCCACTTCTCATGTTGGTTGAGGTACTTAGACTCCCGCCCCCCGTACACCAGAGTAGGTGATGCAAGGACTTCAGACAACGGGGTTACTACCAGCCCTGCCGGTTGCAGTTGCTCAGGCCCAGGTGGGTCCCGTTACGACTGATGACGAGCAAAGGAGACTAGAGAGGCTTGGGAGACTCCATCCTCCATCATTCTGTGGGGCTGGGTCTTAGGATGCCAAGGACGTTTTGGACAGGTGCCGGCAGATTCTTCACAGGGCAGATATTCTGGAGAGCAATAGGGTCTCATTCACTACTTTTCAGTTCACTAGGGCTCCCTTCACATGGTGCGAGGCTTATGAGAGGCGCAGGCCAGTTGGTGCAGCACCACTTACATGGCATGAGTTCTCCGTTCTCTTCATGGAGAAGTTCATGCCACAATCTCGTAGGGAGGAGCTGTGCAGACAGTTTGAGCAGTTACGTTAGGATGGCATGTCTATGACCCAGTACGAGGTGGGGTTTTCAGATTTGGCCCCTCACGCAGTTTGGTTGGTCCCTATTGAGGAGGAGAGGATTAGGAGTTTCATTGATGGCCTCACCTATCAGTTGCGGTTGTTTATGACTCGGGAGAGGGTATCCGATGGTAAGTTTGACGAGGTGGTTGATATTGCTCGGCAGATAGAGTGATCCGTTGTTAGGATCATGAGGAGAGGGAGCCAACAAGCCTTGTAGTTCGGGTGGTTCCAGTGATGTTCCTTCTAGGGGACAGTCCTACCATAGCAGGGGTCGTCCTTATAGGCGTGCTCAGATGACTCGTCCAGCTCATCGTGCTGCATCAGTTAGCCACGGTTCTTACAACACTCGCTCAGGCCAATCTTCATTCAATGCACTACCAGCGCAGAGTTCCCACCATGCCTCGTCTGCTCAGGTTTCTACAGGTAGTTCCTCGGGTTATCAGGAACATCAGCTCCGTCTGAGGAAGGGTTGTTTCGAGTGCGGGGACTTGGGTCGTTTCAAGAGAGATTGCCCTAGATTGTTGAGTGAGGATCCACAACAGAGTTCTTGGCCGATGGTACCAGCACCAGCAGTTACACCACCCGCCCAACCAGCTCGAGGAGGGGCTCAGGTAGCTAGGGGTTGCCAAAGAGGGGGAGGCCAATCAGGTGGCAGTCAGGCCCGATTCTATGCTATTCCTGCTAAGCCAGATGTCGTTGCTTCAGATGCAGTGATCACCGGTATTGTCTTCGTGTGCCACAGAGACGCTTCCACATTATTTGACCCTGGTTGTACTTAGTCCTACGTGTCCTCCAATTTTACTCATTATTTGGACATGCCCCGTGAGTCCTTAGTTTCACCTGTTTATGTATCTACCCTGGTGGGCAATACTATTGTTGTGGACAGTGTATATCGGTCGTGTGTAGTGACTATTGGGAGATTGGAGACAAGAGTTGATCTCTTATTTCTTAGTATGGTTGATTTCGACGTGATCTTGGATATGGACTAGTTGTCTCCATGTCAGGCTATTCTAGATTGTTACGCTAAGACCGTGACGTTGGCAATGCCAGGTTTGCCAAGGATCGAGTGGAGAGGTTCTCTAGACTATGTACCCATTAGAGTGATTTCATATTTGAAGGTCTAACAGATGGTTGGGAAGGGGTTTTAATCTTATTTAGCCTTTGTGAGGGATGTTGGTGCTGATACTCCTACTATTGATTCTATTCCGGTGGTGTGAGACTTTTCGAATGTCTTTTATGCAGACCTGTCGGGCATGCCGCCCGACAGGGATATTGACTTTGGTACTGAGTTGATGCCGGGCACTCAGCCCATTTCTTTTCCTCCGTACCGTATGGCGCTACCTGAGTTGAAATAATTGAAAAAGCAACTTCAGGAACTTCTTGATAAGGGGTTCATTAGGCCTAGTGTGTCGCCTTGGGGTGCACCGGTTCTGTTTGTGAAGAAGAAGGA
This sequence comes from Nicotiana obtusifolia, assembly GCA_002018475.1. Classification (NCBI taxonomy): domain Eukaryota; kingdom Viridiplantae; phylum Streptophyta; class Magnoliopsida; order Solanales; family Solanaceae; genus Nicotiana; species Nicotiana obtusifolia. Next base: position 104,675 of record MCJB01048574.1, read on the forward strand.
TGGTACTATGCGAAAGTGCATTGACTAAGGCAGTTGAACAAAGTTACAATCAAGATCAAGTATTCTTTGCCGCGTATTGCTGATCTATTTGACCAGCTTCAGGGAGTGAGAGTGTTCTCTAAGATTGATTTGAGATCTGGGTATCACCGGTTGAAGATTCGAGACTCGAATATTCTAAAGATAACATTTAGGACCTGTTATGGTCATTATGAGTTCCTTGTGATGTCTTTTGGGCTGACCAACGCCCCAGCAGTATTCATACATCTGATGAACAGTATATTTCAGCCTTATCTCGACTCGTTTGTCATAGTATTCATTGATGATATCCTGGTGTATTCTCGTAGCCTAGAGGGGCATACCCAGCATTTGAGGATTGTGTTGCAGCGATTGAGGGAGGAGAAGATTTATGCAACGTTCTCCAAGTGTAAGTTTTGGCTTAGTTAAGTGGAGTTCTTGGGGCACGTGGTGTGCACTAAGAGGATAGAGGCGGTTTAGAGTTGGCCCACACCGTCCTCAGCTACGGAGATTCGGAGTTTTCTCGGCTTGGCCGGTTATTATCGTTGCTTCGTGGAGGGTTTCTCGTCTATTGCATCTCTTTTGACCAAATTGACCCAAATGGGTGCCACTTTTAGGTGGTCGGATGAGTGTGAAGAGAGCTTTCAAAAGCTCAAGACTACCTTGACCACAGCTCCAGTTCTACTTCTACCTTCAGCTTCTAGTTCTTAAATTTTGTATTGTGATACTTCTCTGATTGGTATTGGGTGTGTCTTGATGTAGGCGGTAGAGTAATTGCTTATGCTTCGCGTCAGTTGAAGCCCCATGAGAAGAACTACCATGTTCATGATATGGAGTTGGCAGCCATCGTTCATGCATTGAAAATTTGGAGGCATTATCTCTACGGTGTGTCTTGTGAGGTATTTACGGATCATCAGAGTCTCCAGTACTTGTTCAATCAAAAGGATCTAAATTTGATGCATGGAGATGATTGGAGCTGCTGAAGGACTATGATGTTACCATTTTGTATCATCCCGGGAAGGCCAATGTGGTGGTTGATGCCTTGAGTAGAAAGGCGGTGAGTATGGGTAGCCTTGCATTCATTCCTGTTGGTGAGAGACCTCTTGCAGTTGATGTTCAGGCCTTGGCCAACCAGATCATGAAGTTAGATATTTCGGAGCCTAGCGGAGTTCTAGCTTGTGTGGTTTCTCGATCTTCCTTATATGATCGCATCAGAAAGTGCCAGTATGATGATCCCCATTTGCTTGTCCTTAAGAACACGATTTAGCACAGTAATGCCAAGGATTTTACTATCGGGGATGATGGGGTGTTGAGGATGCAGGGCTGGATTTTTGTTCCTATTGTAGATGGGCTACGTGAGTTGATTCTTGAGGAGGCCCACCCTCAGTTCGTGGTACTTCATTCATCCAGGTGCTGTGAAGATGTATCAAGACTTGAGACAACATTATTGGTAAAGGATAATGAAGAAGGTACATAGTGGGGTTTGTAGTTCGGTGCCTTAACTGTCAGCAGGTGAAGTATGAGCATTAGAGACCGGGTGGATAGCTTCAGAGACTTAATATTCCAGAGTAGAAAAGGGAGCGTATCACCATGGATTTTGTAGTTGGGCTCCCACGGACTTCGACAAAGTTTGATGCTATTTGGGAGATTGTGGATCGGCTGACCAATTCCGTGCACTTCGTTCCAGTTGGGACAACTTATTCTTCAGAGTGATTGGCTGTGATTTACATCCGCGAGATTTTTTTCCTTCACAGTGTGTTGGTGTCCATCATTTCAGATCGGCGCACGTAGTTTACATCGCAATTTTGGAGGGCCGTGCAGCGTGAGTTGGGCACTCAGAGTGAGTTGAGTACAACATTTCACCCTCAAACAGACGAACAGTCCGAGCACACTATTCAGATATTGGAGAACATGCTACGCGCTTGTGTCATTAATTTCGGGGGTTCTTGGGATTAGCGTCTGCCGCTCGCGGAGTTTGCCTAAAACAACAATTACCAGATGAGCATTCAGATGGCTTCGTATGAGGCTTTGTACGGGAGATGGTGTCGATCACCGTTGGGTTGGTTCGAGCTGGATGAGGCTAGGCTATTGGGTACAGACTTGGTTAAGGATGATTTAGACATGGTTAAATTGATTCATAGTCGGCTTCGCATGGAGCAGTCTAGGCAGAAGAGTTACACCGATCGGAAGGTTCGTGATGTTGATTACATGGTTGGGAGAAGGTACTGATCAAGGTTTCACCCATGAAAGGTGTTATGAGGTTCGAAAAGAAGGGCAAGTTGAGCCCTCAGTATATTGTTAGTTTGAGGTACTTTAAAGGATTGGAGAGGTGGCTGAAATCTTGCCTTGCCACCTAGTCTGTCGAGTGTGCATCCAATATTTCATGTTTCTATGCTCTAAAAGTATTTCGGCAATCTGTCTCATGTTTTGGATTTCAGCACGGTTTAGTTGGATGGTGATTTGACAGATGTGGCTATTTTGGGTCTGCAAGTTTGAAAGTTGAGGTCAAAAAACATAGCTTTAATGAAGGTGCAGTGAAGAGGTCAGCCAGTTGAGGAGGCTACTTGGGAGACCGAGGAGGAGATACGGAGTATATATCCACGCCTATTTGAGACTCCATGTATGTTCCTATACCAGTTCGAGGACAAACGTTTGTATAAAAGGGGGAGGTTGTAACGACCCGATCGGTCATTTTGAGAGTTGTAGCCTCTTTTCCTTATTTACTGCTCATTTGGTGCTTTATAGCCGCTATGTGACTTGCCGGCATAGTCGGTTTGGTTACGGAGAGATTTCGGAATGAGTTGAGATAAATAGTCTTAAGGTTAGAAGCTTAGGCTGAAAAGGTTGACCGGATGGTGAATTATGTGTAAACGACTCCGAAATAGAGTTTTGATGGTTCTGTCAGCTCTGTTAGGTGATTTTGGAGTGTGTCCGGATTGTAATTTGGAGGTCCGTAGTTGAAATACACTTGAAATGGCGAAATTTAGAAATTTAGAAGTTTTACCGAGAGTGGACTTTGTGGTTATCGAGCTCGGGATGGGGTTCCGGGAGTTGGAGTAGGTCCGTGGTGTCATTTTTGACTTGTGTAGAAAATTTGAGCTCAGTCGGATGTGATTTGATAGGTTTCGGCAACGTTTGTAGAAGTTGGAATTCCTTATTTTCAATAGGCTTGAATTGGGGTGTGATCCGCGGTTTAGTATTATTTGCTGTGATTTGAAGGCTCGACTAAGTTTGTATGATGTTTTGGGACTTGTTGGTATGTTTGGTTGAGGTCCCGGGGGCCTCGGGTGAGTTTCTAATGGTTGACGAATCAATTTTGTACTTGGTGTTGTGGCTGAAGATTTTCCGGTGTCTGTATCTGGTTTCCTTATATGCGATCGCTTGGACGGGTCCGCGATCGCGTAGACTTGTTTGGGGCAGTGGTGATTTTTGCTCTATGCGTTCGCGAAGTAGGGTACACGATCGTGTAAGATGGACAAGTAGTGAATCGCAAACGCGTGGGCATAGTTGCGTTCGCGAAGAGAAGAGGAGGCAGCTGGTTCACGCGCATTTGTGCTTCGCGGTCACGTGACGGTGGACGTGATCACGTAGATCTGAAGAGACAGAGTTCCTTGTTTGCGTGGAGGACGCCGCGTTCTCGAAGGCCATTTTTGGGGTCAACTTTGTTTTGTTCTTCGCGATCGCGAGGTGATTTCCTCGATCACGAAGAGTAATCACTGGGCAGCAGTGTTACAAATTCAAAAACGTGGGTTTGAGTTCATTTTCACAAATTGATTTTGGGAGCTCGGTGGGAGGCGATTCTTGGAGAGATTTTCAAGTGGGTGATTGGCGTAAGTCATTCTTACTTAGTTTTGGTTAAATTCCATGTTTATGTCTTTGATTTCATCATTAAATTAGTGATTTGGGGTGAAAAATGGGGGCAAAATGGAGGAAAGTTCTTAGGCCATATTTTGAGGTTTTGGTCGAGATTTTGGTATCGAATCTGAGTAATTTTTGTATGGGCAGACTCGTGGTTGAATGGGCTTCTGGATTTTGTGACTTTTACTCGATTCCGAGACGTGAGCCCGGGGGTTGGCTTTTGAGTTTACTTTTTGACTTTTGATTAAGAACTTAGTATTTTTTTTATTGAATTGATTCCTTTAGCTCGTGTTCATTGTATTGAATTGTTTATGGCTAGATTCGAGGTGCTCGGAGACCAATTCACGATGAAAGGGCTTGCTAGTGGAGTGATTCGAGTTGCTTGAGGTAAGTATCGTATTTAAACTTGCTTGAGGCATCAGTTATCCAAATTATTGTGATAGCCACGTACTTTTGGGTGTGCACATATGTGGGGATGATCCCACGTGTGGGCACCGGGGTTGTGTGTGTGAGCACCTAATTTTTGACTATGCGTGAATTTCTTTCCATTCATCTCACCAATATCGCATTTTTCACTCCCCCCACTCACACTCTCACTTTCCCCATGCATTTCTCTCACATAATCCCTCCACCAAGACACACGGACACTCACAAAAAAGGAGCTTCATCTCCATCCCAAACTCATACAACAAAAAGTCAAAAAAAGAGAGGAGGAAAGTCAAAAAGGGGAGGAGGAAAGTGGGGGATAACACGGGAAAATGGGAGTAAAAAAAGGAAGAAAGAGAGAATAAAAAGAGCAGTGCTGCTCAATAAAAAAGAAAAAGAAAGAAATAGCAGCCCCTTTTCTTCTTCTTAAAGCAGCGAAAAAAAAAGGAAAGGGGAAAACTCTTTCTCCAAAAAAAAAAAAGATGAGCGGCTTTAGCTTCTTCAAAATCTGCACCTAAAACCCACCCCAAAGATCATAGCAAAATCAGCTACTAAACACCCAAAAAGTGTAGCAAAAATCAGCTGCAAAACTAGCTACAAAACAACCACTAAACTTCTCAAGAACAACCACGAAATCCACAAAATAGCAGCTGAAACTTACCCCAAACACCACCATCAGGAGGTTGCTGCTGAGGTCGTCATCAAGGTTTTCAATCAGAGGTACTTGTTCGTAGTTTTCTGCCTTCAAGATTGGATGGTGCGTTCTCTCTGTAATTCAATGCTTGAAAATATTTATTAATACAGTGAAGAAAGTTTTACTCCACTAAAGGTTAGCTACATCCTTCATTTTATGTCTAAATAAATGTTTTAAACTCTTGTTTAATTCTTCTGTGCGAATGATATATTTTTCCATGCCACAAGTTATTATATTGTTTATGTAATTTCTTCATGCTTTAGATTAATATTTTATATATTTTTTTGTCTGATTCAAGGCAATTGATTGATAAATTACTTAGATAAGATTTTTTATAAACTGTAGTAAGATTTAATCTTCTTAAAAAAATTGAATAATGAAGATTTTATAGCCGGCAAGTGGTTTGTTAGACAAGATCATTGGACCATTGGGATTGTTGGATAAGTTGTTAAAGGGTTGGTGTTCAGCTAACATTTGTCATGATAATAATTAGACTGTAGAAGCGGTTAGCTAATTGGAAGATTTCTTAAAAAGGGTACATTTGAGCTTTAATTTTCTTTGAAATTTTCACTGGCCCAATAGCTTAATAACTAGAGTACATAACGTCTTCCATAATAATTATTTCACCATAATTAACGACCTTGCAATAATCTCAAAAATTAGTTTAGAAAAAAAATAATTTTTACTAGTCGCTAGTATGCTTTAGGCGCGTATTAATAAATAAATTATCGTGATTATGTACACGTTCGCGTGACATAGTTATGATTTCCAAAATTAAAATTGAAGTATGCGTTCGCACAACTTTGGGCAAAACAATCTTAGTATAATAAAATGTTATTAATTGTGTACATGTACGCGTGACATGATTTTGGCACAATAAATAAGACGGATTCACACACGTGATTTGTTTCAAAGATAATTCCATATTTTAATGATTAAAAGAAGATAGATAAAACATGAAAATCAATAAACCACAGTAAAATTAATTCAAGCCAAGTTATAATCAAAAAGCGACCGTGCTAGAACCCCGAGACTCGGAGAATGCCTTACACCTTCTTCCCGGTCAACATATTCCTTACCCGGACTTTGTCTTAACAGACCAATAATAAAAGAGTCAAATCTTCCTTAGAATGTAGATTCAAATAAAAGGTGACTTGAAACACTGGCAAAAATTAATTTCAAGTGGCGACTCTGTAAATAAAATAATCCCTACTCAAGTTTGTCACTTTAATTGGAAAAACTCTTTAACCCACAATCCATAATATGCATAACATACGTATCTTTTTGGTGTTAAAAAGGGGTGTGACAGCTCTGGCGACTCCACTGGGGAACTACTAATAAGAATTTGAGCTTTGTATATTAATCCTTGTTTGGCTTTTATCATGTTTTGGATATTATTGTGTTTGGAAGCCTAATGTGCTATTTGTCACTTATTTACCGCTTTAATATTTATTTGAACTGTAATATAAATTGTATCCTCTCTCGCACCCCTCTGAGTCTTTTGATAGTTAGTTATGTTGTGTTTACCTACCAGCATCATAAAATTTCTGTCCTGAGATAAAGCCAGTTAGCCTACCAGCTTCTGGTGAAGGATTTAGTCACACATGTTTAGGCGGGAGAGCCGGTAGCTAGCCAGTGTTGTTCTACTATTGGTGACGCTTGACGCTCCTCAGCTCGGGTTGTCCACCCGGATAAGCCTAGTCTAGATACCATCTTCTTTAGAATTTGAAAACTTAGAAGAACAAGCCACAAGAAATGAATATCCCTAGTAGGCTACGCTTTATTTGCATCATGCGCATTGGACTTAGCGGGACTCGACACAGGGGCCAGGCCTGTCTAAGACAGGTACCAATTTTTCGGACCAACATGTTCATTTTTTTTGTGCTATATGTGACATTATTTGGTAGGCTTTACTCAAATGTTGACTGGCTTTAGGATAGATTGATTGAACAGAGGAGAGAGAAAGAGAAAAATTCCTCCACGTTTTCATAAAGTTCCCGTTCCTTTTTTTTTTTTTTTAAAAAAAAAACGTTTTGAAGGGTTCTAATGTGTAAAATCACAATTTTCAATTTTTTTTTTTTATTTATTTTTACCGAGCTACGCGGGTTTGTTTCTCACCAGATGTGAGATACGTAGGCAACCTTAATCGAGTTCAAACCCCATTTTAAAAAAAAAATTGTCTACGAATTATTATTTTTCCAAATAATAATAATATAGTCGTTTTATCAATTTTATCTCTTTTGACCAGTTTTTCCCTTGCGTCCTCTCCTTTCGTCGAAATAGCCTTGAAACCTTACTCGGAAATGCGAAATGGCCGTTTTCACAAAAGAGGCCAGTTTGTTTTCATTTTTTATTTTTATTTTTTATTTTTATTTATGTGTTCACTTATTTTTACGAAAAATAGTCATTTCGGGCCTTTTATATTTTTTATCTCATGATTATTTTACTAATCTAACCTTCTTCTTTTTTTAAGCAAATATACCTCTAGGCGGGCTGCCTAGTGGTTTACAATTTGTCCAAACAAATCTCAATATTGCTAAACTAAGGCTAAATCTAATGAAAAATGACATGCTAACTATTACAAGAAGTATCAAAGCCAACTCCCCACATATAAAGGTTTGTGTATCCACAAGCCAAGTGCAGAACCTCAATGTAGCACCTCTAATGCTCTCACCAGGCGCCAAATTTTGCGATTCCATAGGACAAGGCAAGTGTGAATCTCCAAGAAACATCATCAACTAGAGGTGACCAGTAATCCAAGCAACTTTCCATAGCCATGAGCAGTGTAGGTATCCCAGCATAAAATGTTTGTAATCCAGACCAAACGACTATACATGATGCTATTAACCAAAGCGAAATAATGAATGTTCGCATCTTCCTGAGACCTTGCAGCATTGATGGCCTGTGATCAATATACATACTGCTCCAGTAGCTGTGCACCTACCAACAGTAGCATACACATATCGACCAAGTCAAATGGCTATGTACATTGCCATGACATCTCCATATTGGGCATGAAGCCATACCAATACCATTTGCTAATGTCTTGGCATTGCACATATGCACATTACTCAACAATACTCATGTTGATAAGCATGGACTCCATCGTTTGAACTTAGCCAGCCACTGTTCCAGTATATGAATACAATCTTGAGCCACATAATGTAACCTTAGATTCTCCAGAAGGTGTATATATTGAACAATCCACTGACTGCTTATGTATGAACCTCCATACCCTATTTTAACACCTCCAGAATGAGCATGATAACATGCTAATACCACTTAAAAGTGCGAAAACAGTGTACAGACTATAAGAAAGTGAGAAGCAGGCAATTGGAACAACTGACCTTGAATCATCATCAATCTGGTGCTCTCCTTTTGGAAATCCTATCCCTAAGGTTGGGAGTTTGTGACTTGTCGAGATTGATCAACTTTCTCCCTGCACTAGGCAGTTCAAAAAAAGATTGAAATTGAATTGTACCTGCAAAAGAAAAAACCATGTTAGCTGTAAAATCTACCACTGAATTGCCTTCTCCGAACACATGTTGAAAAATCACACTAAAGTGATCCTTTATCTCCTTAATCTTTTGCACATCTGGTATGATAGACCAAGGTGGATCCCGTTCTCCTTTAATAATTTTCTCTAGCACCAATGAGTCAGTCTCCAGTATGAGTGGATGAAGATCATGCTCCACACAATATTCCAAACGTTGCAGAATTTCTTTTGCCTCAGCTACAATATTTGTGGTCACTCCTAAGTCCAATGCCCTTGCATACACTAGATATCCAGTATAATTTCTCACACAGAAGCCAAGGGAACTAGGCCCAAGGTTTCCTTTTGAAGCTCGATCAGTGTTACACTTGTACCATCCTTGGTATGGGATCTACCAGGTAACTCTCCTAGTGATCAATATTGGCTTATATGCTTCAAAATATGGAATCATATCTGGCCACAACAAAGGTATATGAGGTGACCATAGATATCTAGTCCTTGCCAAATAATACAGTGTCTTGTTGACTTCAAGAATTACCATATTACTAGAGATAATTCCCCATTCTTGCATGTGTTCCTCTTCTTCCATAACTCCCATGTAATAATAGCTGGAGCTGCCTGAAATAATGGTTTCAACTTTGGACATCATTTTGCATTCCACCAATTCCTTATTACTCGTTTCACTTGCAGTAAAGGTACATTAATCCCTGCAGCTCCCATAAACATATTCCATACCTTTGATGCAGTAGGACTAGTTAAGAATATGTGATCTATTGTTTCTTCCTGAGGATGTTGAGAGCACCAACATTTGGATATTACTATGTACTCTTGCTTTCTCCATAAGTCATCAGTAGCCACCTTTTGCCTCCATAACCTCTAAAGAAGAAAGATATCTTGAATGGCAAGCCTTTGGTCCACATTTGTTTGAATTCCTTTTTTTTTTTAAAGTTAAATAAAAATTTTATTAATAGAAGCATAATACAAAAGTGGAGGGGGATATAAACCTTACCTCCAATACAAAAGTAAATGTACACTTAGTCATCCTAGTGTGATAACTAAATATACCTAAAATATGGTAGGGTGTTAGACCTTTGGTAATGTGGGGATTGTTATTTTAAAATGATAGACAATTGCATCTAAAAAAATAGAGTGAGATTGTTCTAGGTCAGCTATACAAAAAAGTACATGTGTTCCTGCTTCTATTGTGTGATTTAGGGAAGTGGTCCCTTGTATGTACATCTGATATCCAAAAAAGATTTCTAGAGTTCTCAAAAGAATGACAAAATAGCGCGAGCTATCTTCAATTTTTCTTTGACTTTGTAAAGAAAAGCCAAGTTGAAGATAACTGCTTAAGGTGGAGCGATTGTTGCTGTTGACTGTGCTCTGGGCTTGCCGCAGTAGACTGTTTGTGTGTTTCTTGTGTCTTCCTTTGAGTAATCTGCTTGGCTTGGTGTTCAGTTAGAAGCTGCTGTCTTCTCTTGTCTCAGTCTGATGATGTTCTATTGTTGCTTACAATTCTTGTGGTGTCTGCTGCCTCGTACCGTTGTGGTGCTGAGTGGAGTCATATTTCCGTTGTTGCACTGTAGTTGGATGTGTCCATGATAATTGCTGAAGTTGTAAGAGATTGAGCACCAAGGGTACTAATACCACACCTTGCAATTGCAGCAATAATTTGAACCAATTCAAGTTGCCTATAATATGATGGAGGGTGCTGGTTTGCTGGTATTCTATTAACTCTGCTGTTGTGTCTTGAGACTGCTGTTGTTTTGCTTTATGCCTGTGTAGATCCTTGTTCTTGTGATGCTTTGAGATAATTGGGGTTTTGTAAATTATGATGGCCTGAGTCCGTGTTTCTGTGACTTGAAGCTGTTGCTGAGTTGAGTGTTTTCTGTGCTTATCCTTGTTCATGTACTGCTTAGTGTTGATTGAATGTTTGTGTAATGTGAGTGCTGAGGGAGTCCATGATGGTTGAATTGGATTGTTGTTGCTCTTATATGTGTGCTTCATCTGCTGATAATATGCTGGCTGAGTTTCTATGTCATGAAGCTGCTGCTAATGTGCTTTACTCCTGTCTATATCCTTGCTCCTATGCTGCTTCTGATGAGAGTCTGTTGGCGTTTCAGTTTCCTATGATGGCTGCTGGCTCTGTGAATTGCTGATGTGCTGCTGAGTAGAGTCAGATTTTCATTATTGCAATGTGGCTGGGAATGCCCAAGATGGTTGATGTAGTTGCAACAGATTGAGCACCAGGGGTGCTAATACCACACCTTGCAACTACAGCAATATTTTGGACAATTTCAAGCTACTTTTAATATTGTGGAGGGTGCTGGGTTCAGTGGTGAAGATGGTATTTATGTTGTTGTTATTTTGGATTCTTGTTTGCTCCTGATGATATGGCAATTATCTTTGATTTGCATGATGATTTCAGTACTTTGTGGTCCTGTGATCTGCAGAGTAATACTTCTATTGATTATCTGTTAGGTGTGCTTCTGGCTGCTGTAGTTGCTGCAGGCTCTATGATTGCCAGTCCATGTTGTTGTTTCTACTAAGTTGTGTGCTGACTGGGTACCATTATTTTGTGTTGACAGAGAATATCCATTTTATTACTCCTGTGTTGCTGCTGTAATGTAGTAATGTGCTTGCTGAATTGCTGTGTTGTATCTTAGCAATGGGGATCCATGATGATTGCTGTGAATGCAATGGATTGGGCATTAGAAATGCTACTGTCAAACATTGTAATTGCAGCAATGATCTTGGGCCTCCTCCAAGTTGTCTGCAGAATTGAGAACTTTGCTGAGATTGTGTTTATGTGTTTGCTGAGCTTGCTTGGAGCAATTGGGATCCAACCTACTAACCAAAGAGGCAATGTGATGGCACATTGCTTCTTTAGCAGTAGTATGATCTCTCACAGTGATTATTTCTTCACTGCTACTTGAATTCAAGGTGCTGGTGCTTAGAGCATTGAACAGGTGTTGTTACCAGCCTATAGCATGTCCTGCAAGAAAAAATATCATGTTAGATTGAATCCACTTCTCTAGTTTCTCCTCATTACAATTGTTATGATGATGCTTGTGGTGGCAGCCCAAGCAGTTTCTCCTCATTCCTGATTGGGGTTAGCTCTATGTCTCATTATTTGCCAAGCACTACTGACAGTGAATTTCCCTTATGAAGTTGGCATCTTGTATGGTCTGTCCCAGTAACTCCCACTACCATCATAGTGTACATTATGTTTGATCAATCAGTTGTTCATCCCCTGCTCCATCTTGTCTTAATTCTGACCCCTCCTGTAACTCTTCATCTATTGGAAAATCTATGGGCAGTACATGATAGAGTGCACCTAATCGTGTCCAGTTTTCATGCCATATATTAGTTGTTCCACTCTTCATCACCCACATGATTTCGTGTTCTACCTCTTCCTTGGCATTCAACATCTGCCTCCACACGTGAGACCCTTCTCTAAATTGCACAACAATAGGCAACTCCTTCTTACAATACTTGTTCCACATGAAGTTGGACCACAAAGATTTTGTAGTCCTAAATCTCCACCAAATCTTAGCAAATAGATCTTTTGACACATCATGTAAGGATCAAAATCCTAACCCCCCCTCCCCTTCCTCCTTAGGCAGGCGTAAGTTCTGCCAAAATGACCAATGCCTACTCCTACCTTCTTCTTTGGTGCTCCAAAAAAATCTTGCAAAGATTTTGTGCAAGTGCTCCAGTATGTTGTTAGGAGGACCAAGGACAGACAAAAGATGCACTAGCATGCTTTGAAGAACACTAGTAATAAAAGTTGCATTTCCTCCAAATAATAACAGTTTGCCTTTCTAAGCATGTAGCTTAGCCTTCACCTTTTTGATAAGATCATCATGGTACTCCTTCTTTCTTCTAGTGTAGAAGATAGGACACCTTAGGTATATGAAAAATCCCTCTTGTAAAACCTGTAGTATCCCCCACTGCTTGAAATAATGCATGTGTAACATTAGCATGCATATAGTAAGAACTCTTGGATTTGTTGATCAACTGTCCGGAGACCTGCTCATAACCTCCTAACACTGCCATGATCTTACTCAGTGAGGGAGGATGAGCTTAGGCAAATATTATTGTATCATCAGCATAGGCCAAATGGTTCAAAGGATCAGACCATTTAGGCATACCAAATCCAATAAAGGACTTATCTTCAAACAATTTGTTCAAAAATCTAGATAGCACTTCAGCAGATAGGATGAATAATGCAGGAGATAGTGGATCTCCTCGTTTTACTCCTCTTGTACACTTGAAGAAACCTTTGGATTGTCCATTAACCAAAACTGAATACCAATTATTAGACAGCAGGTTCCAAACCATAGTGATAAAGTGTTCTGCAAATCCCATCTTTCTTAGCACGTGCATCAAATATTTCCAAGACACTCTATCATAAGCCTTCGCCATATCATGCTTAATCACCACATTGGCAGGCTTGCCTCTCATTCTTATATCAGTGATAATTTCCTGCGTGAGTAGGATGTTTTCAAAAATACCCCTCCCTTTTACAAAACTAGATTGATTTGTAGATATGTAAGTAGGCAGGAACTTTTCCAATCTTTCATGAAGAATTCTAAACATAACCTTGTTTATAAAGTTACTCAAACTTATAGGTCTTAAGTCTGAGAATGTCTGAACTCTTAATTTCTTTGGTAGTAGCACAAAGTTAGTGTGAGTGATAGACTTTGGTAAAGCTACACCTCCATAGAAATGTAGAACCATGTTGTGAATATCAAAGCAGATCACCTCCCAGCACACTTGGTAAAAAAGACCAGTAAATCCATCAGGACCACGTGCACTGTCTCCACTAAGCTCAAAAACTGCAGCCTTGACCTCTTCTAGTGTTGGGAACCTACATAGCTCCAAATTCTGCTCCATGAAAACCATATGTGGAACATTATACAACATAGAGAAATCTGTGGGATCTCCCTCATTTGTGAATTTTCCTTGATAAAATTCAACTGCAGCATTAGCCATCTGCTCTTGATCTTCTAACCACAATCCATCTCCATTCTGAATTCTCTTTAATTGTAACTTCTTCCTCTTACCATTGACATGATTATGGAAGAAACCCTCAGCAAACCATGTCATTCCAGCTTTTTGTTTCAAGTATTGTTCCTCTATACTCAGATACTTTTTCAATTTTGCTTGTGCCTTCTGAAGAACAATTCTGTTCTCAATTTTAGGCTCCTCCTCAAACAACATCTCCTTCACTTTCACTATATCCTGCAGTATTGCTAACTGTTTGAATATATCACCAAAAGTATCTCTACTCCATTTAGACAATGCCGCCTTCACCTTCTTGAGTTTGTGCTTGAACATTAGGAAATGATCTCCTATAAAATCAGCATTCTAATTCTGCCTCACCACCTCCATAAATGTAGCATGCTTTGTCCAGAAGTTTAAGAATCTAAATGGCTTGACAAAGTTTGTAGCCTACCGTCCACATGTCATGAGTAATGGTGCATGATCTGATCCAGTTCTGATTAGGTGCTCCACTTCAATTGTTGGCAACAATTTCTGGAATGGAAAATTGACAAATATCCTATCCAACCTTTTGAATATACACTCAGTATTAGATCTCCCATTCCACCATGTAAATGGACAGCCTTTGTAGCCTTGATCAAATATACCACATGAATTTACACAAAATGCAAAGTCCTCATATTCCGGGGGGTTCACTGGCAATCCTCCTATCTTCTCATCTTCATGTAGCACCACATTAAAGTCCCCTCCTACTAGCCAAGAGAGCTCCATATCACTTGCCATGTATTAAAGATTATCCTATAATTCCAGTCTCTCTAATGTAGACATTTAGCATACACAAATGTCATCATGTTGTTCTAGATCATGATGAACCACCCTTAGAGTTACCCGCTGAGCAATTTCTATCACCAATTCCCGTTCTACCACAGCATCAAAGAATAGCCATATCTTCCCATTCAAGTTTGAAAAAGTAGTCTCCATATTCAATCTCCTCCTATACCTTTGTATATGACCTGCCTTCTGGAATGGTTCCATTAGTGTAATGACACAGAAATTATGCTCACTATGCATTTTGATCACCCTAGGAAAGGCCTGCTCAGTAATGTTCCAAATCAGTTTCTTGGTCATCATTTAGTATGTGAAGCTGCCCTCCTGGGCAAAATTCTTGTAGGTTGACCAGGTTTCTTATTATGAGTCTGCTTCTTTGCCTTTTTTCCTGCCTTTGCACTAGATCTAGGTGATAAATCTGCCTCCCTTGCAACTTTTCTAAAGTTGCCAGCAGTTGATTCATCATCCCCTTCCTCCTCCAATTGATGACGCTCCATGGAAAAATTGTCAATAGGTGCCACATTGTGTGTGACTATATCATGTAGCATCTGTAATAGTGACTTTAGTAGCACATTGAGCTGCAACTACATAATCTGATTTGTGGCAGAAGCACAGGCCTTTGGAACGGACTCAATTGCACCTAGATCCCTGGGTACTAAAGCATTGTTAATTTCATCATATGTGCCCCTTGTTGCCTCCTTTACCATGTTTGAATTCTTCTCCATTAGCGCAATTTTGTCTTGCATCATTTATTGAAGCTCATACACAAAACCCAACTTAGGGTCACTGTAGCAGATATCGCAGGAATTACTGTTCCATTGTGATCAGCAGCCTTACTATCAAATGTTTGTTGGTTTGACCCCATTGTATCCTCCGAGACCTTCATACTAACTTCCCCAACTTGATCATTCCCCAAAAGGTACACTGGAACACCATCAACAGTGGCCACAAACTCCCCAACAGTACTAGGGTCTACTGTTACATTGGCCAAATTCTTGGCTGATGCTGCAGCAGCTGTTCCTTCTTGATTTCTAGCTTCAACTGATGATCCTCTCTCACCTCCAGCTGATGGAATTGATTTCTGAAACTTCAAACTCAAGCTATCATCAACCCTAGTTTTTTGAATTCTAGGGTTTACTATAGTAGTTAGGTATTCTTTGCCAGTTTTTTGTTCTTGCGTACTGCCCTTTTTTCCTTGACTCCTGTATTAACTGTTGTGTCTTTTTGGATCTCCAGACCATCAACTTCATCACTCCAATGAGCTTTCCCAAAATTGACTTCATTATCCTTTCCATTAGAGCTAGAATCCTCACATGTTTGAGAGGGAATATCCTGGCATGACTGATTTATAGTAACATTAAGCTACCTCAGCTCTTCTTTACTTGTACCAATCACCTACATACCCAGTCCAAAGTTGAATCCTTTATATTACCCTCATCTATCCTAGTATCAATAGGAATAGGAGGAATCTCCTTCACTATATGTTGAGTTTCCTTCCCTTTCAAAGTAGTAATCCCAGTAGGTCTAGGACTACCTTTTCTGTCCATATTTGGCTTGTTCTTATCATTTTCCTCCACATTCAATACTGCTTCCTTTTTTACTCGTTTGAACTCTTCAATTTCTTTTAGCTTCCCTATTGATTGCTCCTCAACCTTAATCCTAGTATTGCTGGGATTCGTAATTCCTTCCTTAGCCGCTACTGCATTCCTAGTAACATTAGGATTGACACTAGGATTTTCCTTATTCCTCACTTGCTCTTTCTACTGAACCTTGTTACTTCTTCTTTTGTGCCTTGCTACCATTATCACCCTTGCCATCAGTAATCATCATTGTTGGTTGATCAATTTCCTCGACCTCCTGTGTATCAAACTTGTTATTGTTACTATTGCCTCAACCTTTTTTATCCCTTTTCACTTGTAAAACTCCTTTTCCTTTGTATTATCAATAATATAACCTCTATTTTCACGTTGGTACATATTTCTTCTTGCTTGCATCCAATCCTGCCTAGCATGGTTTGTAAGTGGTTTACCCCATACTTTACCACTCGATAACACCTTAGTTGAAGCAGCAGTCGTACCAACCAGTTCTTTCTCCTTCAGATTCTCATTGTCATGATCTTCAAATCTCCTAAGCGCAAGATTATGACCCAACACTCAGCTTCACTATGGCCTTGTTTCTTGCACCTTTTGCAATATTTAGGCATATAATCATACCTAATCTTAATCCACTTGGACTCCTCTAGCCCAGTTTCAACTTCCTTTTCTACAATCTTAATTTTTTGAGGGAATTTTGCAAGTAAATTCACCTCTACTTTCGCCTTTGCACAGCTAGGTCTTGTTCCATTTTGTGTAGCCAAATCAACATGAAGTGGATTATCTACTGCTCTTGCTAGGGCAAATACAAATTCCTTACCAAAAAAGTTAGGAGGCAACTCTGGGAAGCTAATCCAAGCTATTGCTATGGGAGTGTCCACCAGGGGTTCCACTTAGCGCAACACATCTGCCACATATCTCCTTGAGCCTTTAAGTAGAAAGCAGGTTTTGAGAGTAAATGCACATAATCTTCCATCTACGACAATCTGATCAATACATGGTTATCCTCAATAAGTCCAATACAACATGATCCTTTAAGTTTGCATTGAAGTGGAATCACCTTGCGTAATTCATTCCTTTGAGTCGTCGCAATCGCCTGTCGCTAGAGCTCACGCGGGTGTGTTTGGGGGTTTCCATTTTGCTTTTATTTTTATTTTATTTTTTATTATTTTATAGAGTCAAAACCTGAGAAATTGGAATCTTTTTGCGTCAATAATATATTTGATCAAAGCCTAACCCCGTGTCTGGTTAAATAGGTACCTATCAGTGGGAAAAGAGGTAAGTCTGAAAAGAGGCCTAGATCAAAAGGGATACTAGATTTTCTAACTATCGATAAGATACCACAGTTGTTGTGGGATTGTTGGAGAGATTTTAAGGAATATGAGTGAAACCAGATAAAGAAGTACTTGGGACATTTGGTTCACATGATTACGATCAATCCCAGAAGGGATGTGATCGAAGCTTTGATTCCGCACTGGGATCTTGAAAATAATGCGTTCCGTTTTACGGACTGTGAGATGACTCCGAACTTGGAGAGAATTGCCCATTTTTAGGGGTGGGGCCGCAATCTTTGCCGCCAAAGGCCCATAGTACCAAAAAATTTGAATGATGGTAGGTTTCTGAAGCTCTTGAACATAAATTACGGACAATATGAAGGTTTAGGAGGCAAGCGGGTTAAGTTGGGAGTTCTTTTCACTAGTATGGCCTAGAATGTAATTTCGAAAGGAATGTGGAAAAATTGAAATCAAAGGAAGATAAGGAAACAAGGAAGGTACACAGAAGGTTTGCATTTATGGTTACTTTTTTGGGCGTGTAGTTTTCCCGGAAAGGGAAGGACGCATTGACATCCAATTGGCAGGTGCCGTTGAGGCTCTGACCTTAGAAGGGGATCCTATAATTCTTTCTTATATTTTTTGTGCTTTAACTAGATGTAAATTGGGCGTGCGAAACTTTGATGGCTGCAACATTTTGTTACAGATATGAGTTTTGGAGTATTTTTATCGTCATCCTACGATCACTGATTTTAGTGAGCTATGGCCCAATCATACTTATGTTCACCAGAAAAGAATTGACGAATGTGACTTACCATAAGGGATTGACACCTGGAAAGAACTGCTTCTTACTCTATCCGCCAAACGGATCACTTGGAACTACAATTGGTTTCCTCTAAAGAAGTCATGTGTGAGTCTGCATACCATTCTTATTTGTTACTCAAAGGATTGGATGGTGTTCAATCTTATGCTCTACTTCGGGTAATGCGCCAATTTGCATGAATATAGGAGGTGCCACCAACACGAGATATGAGCAAGTTCTGTTATGATTTTGGTAAACATCAACCTCATGACGAAGAAGAAATTATGAAAATTTGGTATGCAAGTAAGGTCTTAGAGTTGAATGAGATGGTAGAAGAATGAGATCGTGAAGAGGTGATCCTAAATATATTACCTGGTTTCATGACCCTTCATCGTTTAGAGATAGGCTTGAGGGGTCCAAGAGGAGGAGAAATGATCAAAGAACTATAGAAAGGCTAAAAGAGGAATTGGAGCATGCTCGGATGACCATTGCAAAACAACAAGCCCAGCAGCAAGCCGGAGTCGCTCAGATTCTTTTAAATATTGAGAAAGATTATCAATCTTCCTTACAGGTCATGGATAAGGATCTAAAGTATGCTAAAAATGAGGCGGCCCGCTTAGAAGAAGAACTGGCAAGCACGATTGATACGTAGGCAACCCCCAAAAAGGTTCGATCAAATATTTTTCAATGACTCTAGAATGCGTGATCAAAATGAGGTGAGTGAAAAGAAAAAAAAAGAGAAGAAAATAAGAGCGTCAATAAGAAGAAACCTGATAAGCCAGAATGAAACATGAATCCTTCCAAAATCATGTTAGAAATGGTGATAACATTAGGAGCATGGAATATTACGTGTGATTCATATCTATAAAATGCTTGACCCTAACTCGTTTGTTGTCTCTTAAAATAAGTCTTAAGGTGGTTGGTTTGTGGTGAAACTGGCAAAACATCATTACTTCACTAGATCAAAGAGAAGGTAGTAATGACTAACAATGATGGAAACGAGTTGGTCAGACAACTCCCAGGGTCAGTCGGTTGAGCAAGAGTCAGAGGAAATATGAAGATTGAGACAGCAACTGTCTGATGTATATCAAGCTTGGGTTTCCGGTCAGCCTCCACCCAAGGATCCCTCAAAGGGAACTTCCATCGCACCCATGGCTACTCAACCACCACTACATGCAATGAGCGATCACATTCTACCACCAGGGTATGTGCCAAACTACAGCCTCCATGCTGCCCCTGGTACCTCTAATGTGCGACCTCTAGTTACACCGGTCAGGAATACCCCTCTCGTCGTGTCTGGCGCACCGGTATATACAATTCTGCCACCACCTCCTGTGACAAGGCCAAACAACAAGCCACCATCTCCGCTGAATGGTTCATTGACCAAGATATCTCTCACTAGCATGTCTGGGATGACATGGCCTAGGCCTTCGTCAAATAATTCAAATACAACATTGATATTGCACCAGATCGCAATTCCTTGTCTAATATGAAGAAAAAGACGAGTGAAAGCTTTAGGAAATATGCCATCAAGTGGACGGAGCAAGCGGCTAGAGTTAAGCCACCTATGGATAACCACGAGTTGATCACTATTTTTCTGGAGGCTCAAGAGACTGATTACTTTTAGAACATGATATCCGCGATGGGTAGACCTTTTCCAGAAGCAATTAAAATAGGGGAGATGGTCGAAAATGGCCTCAAGACTGGCAGAATTGTAAGTCAAGCTGCTCATAAAGCCACCACCCAAGCAATCCAAAATGGGTTGGGAAGTTTGGCTAATAGAAAGAAGAGAGAAAAAGGGTCCATGATGACCTCAGGATCCAGCGAAGTTTAAAGAGGGGCATCGCACCCTTATGTGCAAGTTTAGCAAGGGCAATCCAGCTACCCTCAACATTATTATGCCCCGCCAATTCCTTAGTACTCTTTGGGAGTACTACAATATACGGTGTTTAATGCCTAGTCTTATGGTTGGCCTCCCAATCAACATATACGGGCACCAGTTCCAAGGATCCCCCGACCTTAATAGCAAAATTTTCGGGTACCATACAATGCTCGTCCTAGGCAGGATTATGGTCGAGAGCAGAGGCCGGTAGAATAATTCACTCCATTGGCTGAATCATATTCCAGTCTGTTCCAGAAGTTGAAGTAAATGGGCGTGATTGGACCCATAGCTCCTCACCATATGCATCCCGATTCACATGGATTTCCAGAAAATGCTAGGTGCGAATATCATTCAGGTGCCTAGGGGCATAGCACTGATGATTGTTGGACTCTGAAAAGAGCCATAGGAAGACTCATTGCTGAAAATATGATTGTGGTGACAAATGGCGAGGGCAATCCTAATGTGACAAACAACCCATTTCCAGCACACAATGATGTTCATTTTTTGAGAATGATTGGCCAGAATGCAAGCTGTTTGGTCGAGCAGGAATGATAGTGGGAATGATTCAAGAAAGAACAGGATTGGAGGAAAGTCCAAGCCGAGATGTGCCGTTGATTGTGAAAGGGGACCAGTGCTGAGGGAAGGCAACTTTATTTGTTCCAAAATTCTCGAGGTAAGAAGTTTGCTACGGTGTTCCAAGCCCGAGGTTATATGTCCTTGGAGGCCATCCCATCACAAGGCATAATCATAGCGGTGCAAAGGGCATAGCAGAGCCAATCATAATCAAACCTGCAGTGCAACCCCATGTGACAAACACGAAACTATTCCTTGGAACTACAACAAAACTGTGGTGACCTACAAAGGCAAGGAAATCATAGAATAAGTAGGGGAAATTGGAGGTTTGACTCAATCTGGGAGGTGTTACTCTCCAGAAGAGTTGAGGAAGGCCAAGCAAATCAAAGAAGGCCAAATGCCAATAAAGAAGCCAGTCACTGAAGAAGAGGCTAAAGAGTTTTTGAAAAAAATGAAAGTTCAAGATTACTTAATCATCGAACAACTGAGGAAGACTCCTACTCAAACCTCTCTGTTATCTCTACTCATACATTCTGAAGAGCATACCCGTGTACTAATCAAGATCTTAAACAGGGCACATGTCTCGGAGAAGACCATAGTGAATCAGTTAGAGAAGGTTGCCAACAGATTTTTTTAGGTGAACAGAATCTCCTTTACTAATGATGAACTCCCCGAGAAAGGAGTCGGGCACAATAGGGCTTTGCACCTAACTGTCAAATGTGAGGGGCACTACGTAAAGCAAGTCATGGTTGATGGAGGCTCGAGCGTAGATGTGTGCCCTCTCTCTACTTTGCAAAGCATGAAGATCCATACAGACATAATCCGACCTAGCAATCATTCAGGCTTTTGATGGCTCAGCAAAAGATGCCATTGGGGAGATTTGCCTCACCATGACAATTGGGTCGGTCAATTTTGAAATTGTCTTCCAAGTAGTGGACATGAAAACTTCTTGTAACTTTCTTCTTGGAAGGCCATGGATCCATATGGCTCGAGCTGTGCCATCCACCTTGCATCAAATGCTCAAGTTCGAACGTGACAGGCAAGAAATTATTATTCATGGAGAAGACGAGTCATCCATTTATAAAGACCCGTTAATCCCGTGTATTGAGGCCAAGAAAGGGTGCGAGTCCATTATCTATCAGGCCTTCGAAGGGATTGTTGTGGACCATATTGAGGAAGGAAAGCCCATTCTACATCCTCATCTTTCCGTCACATCTGTAATGGTGGTTGTACTTATGATGAGACAGGGTTATGATCTAGGAAAAGGCTTGGGGGCATCATTGCAAGGAATTTCGGAACCCCTTTCTCCCTTTAGTAACAAGGGTACTTTTGGCTTTGGCTTCAGGCCAACACAAGCAGACGAAGACAAAGACAAGCACCACAAAAAGCATGGGTGGGTCTCGCAGCAACCTATCCCCCACATTTTCTATACTTTTTTCAAGCCACGACTCCAAGAGGCTCAAAATTCCTCGGCGCACGAAAACACGATGAAATTTGCCATGGCCTCAGCTAGATATTTTTTGAAGTGAATATGATCCAGGCTGGTGAAGACACTAGTCATGCTAATATGCAACTAATTGGCCCAGACACCATGCTTAACAACTGGGAAGCAACTCCTCTCCCCACAAGGAAGGAGTCTTGGTAGTTTGCTTTTGCAGCTTCTTTTTTGTACTTTGGGTTACTTTCAGGGTTGTAATCCAAACATCTTAGTATGATTATTTTGTTTTGTTGTTAACTCTTCTACCCTTTCAAATTCAATGAAATGCAATTCAGTTTCATATTAACTTTTGTATATTTTCCTTTTCCTAATTCCTGTCATTTTGTTTCCATTTTAGTTTTGTTAATGTCGGCTTTAATAACATGACATGCATGCGGAATTCACGCACAGATATTAAAAAGCTGTCTAATTTTGAAATAATGCATCAAGAGGCCGAATATGATGAAGATGAGGTTGTTAAGGAAATAAAAAATATTTGGAACAATTTGAAAACAAGCCTAAGCCCAATCTCAATGAAACTGAGCCAATTAATATCGGAAGTCGTGAAGAAGTTAGAGAAACAAAGATAAGTATTCACACTGAACAAAAAACCAGAGATGCCTTGATTCAAATTTTATTTGAATACAGAGATGTGTTTGCTTGGTCTTATGATGATATGTCGGGTTTAAGTGCTGATCTAGTAGTTCATAAGCTTCCTATGTATCCTGATTTTCCACCATTCCAACAAAAGCAAAGAAAATTTAAAACGAATATGAGTGACAAAATCAAAGAGGAAATAATGAAGCAACGGAGCGCCAATGTGGTCAAAGCTGTCCGATACACCACCTGGGCGGCAAATGTTGTTCCTGTGCCAAAGAAGGATGGAAAAACTAGAGTCTATGTTGACTACAGGGACCTAAACAAAGCAAGTCCAAAGGATAATTTTCCTTTACCAAATATCCACATTCTTGTAGATAATTGGGCAAAGCATGAGATAAAATCGTTCGTGGATAGCTATGCTGGGTGCCACCAGATTCTAATGGATGAGGATGATGTAGAAAAGACTGCTTTCACCACTCCATGGGGTACTTATTGTTACAGAGTCATGCCATTTGGTTTGAAGAATGCAGGGGCAACTTACATAAGGGCCATGACCAACATTTTTCACGACATGATGCACAAAGAGATTGAAGTATATGTCGATGATGTCATCATAAAGACACAGGCTGATCATGTGCGCGATTTGAAAAAGTTCTTCAAATGGTTGCGAAGGTATGACCTTAAGCTCAATCTAGCCAAGTATGCATTTGGGGTTCCGTTTGGGAAGCTCCTCAGTTTTATAGTCATTCGGAGAGGCATTGAATTAGATCCTTCTAAGCTAAAGTCCATTCGAGATCTGCCACCCCCGATGAAGGAAACTGAAGTCATGAGTTTGCTCGGGAGATTGAACTGCATCATTAGGTTTATTCTCAGCTCACAACCACGTGAGAGCCCATCTTTAAGTTGCTGAAAAAGAATGCTGCTATCAAGTGGACGGACAATTGCCAAAAAGCTTTTGACATGATCAAAGATTATCTGTCAGAACCCCTTGTACTGGTCCCACCATAACCTCGTAGGGTTTTTGTTTTCATATATCTATCGGTGATGGATAATTCCTTTGGATGCGTTCTGGGGCAAAATGATGCAACAGGCAAAAATGAGCCGCCAATCTATTATTTGAACAAGAAATTCACCAATTATGAGGTTAAGTATACCCTTTTGGAAAGGACGTGTTGTGCCTTAACTTGGGTCACTCAAAAGCTGAGGCATTATCTACTGGCCTACACTACTTACCTCATATCCAGAATGGATCCTTTGAAGTACATCTTTCAAAAGTCAATGCCCACTGGCAGGCTCGCGAAATGGCAGATTCTGCTCATAGAGTTCGATATCGTCTATGTCACTTGCACCGCAATGAAAGCACAAGCTTTGGCTGATTATTTGGTAGAAAATCCAGTTGATGATGATTACAAACCACTGAGCACATACTTCCCAGACGAAGAGGTCAACTCAATAGAGGAAGTAGTTCCGGACGACAGCCATGTATAGAAAATGTATTTTGATGGAGCTGTCAATATCAAAGGAGTTGGGATCGAGGCAATCCTTATCTCACCTATTGAACAACATTACCCTGCAACGGCCCGACTTTAATTCTTCTGAACCAATAATACGGTGGAATATGAGGCTCGTATAATGGGTCTAAAAATGACAATCGATCTGGATGTGCATGAACTATTGGTTATGGGAGATTCCGGCTTGCTTATCCGGCAAGCCCAAGGTGAATGGGAGACTCGAGACATCAAGCTTATTTCGTACAGACAGTGTGTGCAAGACCTAAGTAAGAGATTCAAGTCCATCGAGTTCAGGTATATTCCCAGGTTTCACAACGAGATAGCCGATGCCTTGGCTACCTTAGCCTCGATGCTCCCTTATCCAGGCAACACTCACATTGATCCAATGGAAATCCAAGTTCGGAATCAACACGGTTACTGCAACACTATTGAGATAGAACCAGATGGTGAACCATGATATCATGACATAAAACAATTCCTGAAAACTAGGGAATACCCACAACATGAAAAGGGAGATCAAAAAAGAACTATAAGGCAGCTCGCCGGCGGTTTCTTCCTGAGTGGGGAAATTTTGTACAAAAGGACACCAGATTTGAACTTGTTGAGATGCATAGTTGCCACAGATGCTAAGCGGATCATGAGTGAAGTGCATTCGGGGGTATGAGGACCTCACATGAATGGATATGTTTTGGCGAAGAAGATTCTGCGGGCAGGGTATTATTGGCTTACTATGGAGTGAGATTGCTTCAGTTTTGTTCGCAAGTGTCACCAATGCCATATTCATGGTAACCTGATTCACTCGCCTGCTTCGGAGTTGCATCCCATGTCCTCCCTTGGCCTTTCGTTGCTTGGGGAATGGATGTTATTGGGCCAATCGAGCCAAAGGCTTCAAATGGTCATAGATTCGTTTTGTTCGCCATTTATTACTCTACCAAATGGGTGGAGACAGTTACTTTCAAAGCATTCACCAAGAAAGCAATGGTAGAATTTGTTCATTTCAACATCATCTGTCGTTTTGGTATCCCAAAGACCATTATCACTAATGATACAGCCAATCTAAATAGTCATCTAATAAAGAAGGTACACGAGCAGTTTAAAATTTTGCATCGCCATTCTACCACCTTACCTACCAAAAGTCAACAGAGCCGTTAAAGCGGCAGACAAGAACATCAAGAAGATTCTCAGGAAAATGATCCAAGGGTCTAGGCAATGGCATGAAAAGTTGCCTTTTGCTCTTTTGGGATATCGCACGACTGCTCGCACATCTGTTTGTGCAACTCCTTATCCACTGGTATATGGGCGGAAGCTGTAATATCGGCTGAAGTCAAAATTCTATTTTTTCGGATCATTGTGGAATCGGAGATTGATGATACAGATGCGGTAAAGACCCGATTAGAACAGCTAATGTTGATTGCTGAAAACGACTAGCAGTAGTATGTTTCGGCCAATTATACCAACAAAGATGGCACGCGCTTACAACAAAAAAGTGCGTCCAAGGCACTTTGATGTAGGCCAACTCGTTTTGAAACGTATTCTTCCACACCAAGTAGAAGCTAAAGGAAAGTTCGCCCTGAACTGGCAAGGACCCTACATCATCAAGAAAGTGTTATCAAAAGGGGCCTTGCACTTGGTAGATAAAGAAGGACAGGTACAAATGACTATTAACGCTGATGCTATCAAACGATATTATGCTTTATGTATACCTACTACGGAAATTTCACGCGTGATTTTCTCATATCGAGATGACGAAGGCTATCATTGCTCATTATCCCAAATATGTGTCACCCTTTTGATAACCTTTTTGAGCCATATTTGTCTTCTTTGTTTTCTCTCCTTTTAGAACTTGTGTACTTTAAAAAAAAAAGAAAAAAAAAGAAGAAACAAAAAGGAAAAGAAAAAAAATCAAACAACAAATCATCTGGATCAGTAAACTACCTCCGACCTGATTCCGAAAGGATACGTAGGCAGCATTACCCTGGGTTCGGTCCCATCACAAAAAACAATCCATATTCCCAATACTCCAAAACTGGGGCAAAAGTTTGTTTTATTTTACGGTTTTTTCTGTAAAAATGGTTCCAAAATTTGTAACTCAGTTCAAGGTTCTTTGCGCCTTTTCCCTTTTAGGAACTTCTGATCGATCTTTGGAGAATGTTTGAAGTCCCCATGCCAAGGGCATTTGGCAACCTTTTGCATGCAGTATCTTAGTCAAAAGAAAATGAGAGAGCCTTATCAGTGAAAACCCGTATAGGCACTATAAGGCGGAAACGAGCAAAGAAATGAGAGAGTCTTACTGGTGAAAACCTAGATTGGCACCAAAAGGCGTCGGTGAGTAGAGAAATGAGAGAGGTCAGCTAGCAAAAACCCGCAAAGGGCGTTGCTAGCCGAATGAGGGTCTTTGATACTCCATCATGAGCACAACCAAGACAGTTCTAAGATGAATATTTGAGATGGATTTTGAGAATTAGACAGCTCATACGGATTAGGCGTCTAGTCCAAAATGCATGTCATGATTCATTGAAGTCAACACACACCTCCGGATAAGTCTCCATATTCCTCTCCCCGAAAAGGACACCTTTTGCTTAGACACAATTCCTTTATTTTTCTTGCAATTGCTCTTATGTTTTTCCCATAATTTTTCTTTGAGTCCCTTTCGGTCTAATCTTGCATCAAAAGTGAAGCAAAGAAATTGCTGCAAATCTAGCTATAGTTTTTCCGTAATACCGAGCACAATTTGGGGCATATACGGCATTGACAAAGGCACGAATCCATCTGTGGTCTCTTTTGCTAAGCCGAACAAAGTGTTTCAAAGAAGCTGAAAAGATCGCCTCAGTAAGACTTGCTTCATGGGAAAAAGTTGATAAGCACTACGGACACAAACTAATATTGGGTGCAAGACAACTAAGTTTGATTTTGAAAGAAAAAATTTCCTTGGTTTAGGGAAAAGGATTAGCGGTACTATGGACATCTGGGTATGAAACAGTCGAGGCAACGTGGTAAAGCCAAGGTCTCCAGAAAGCGATATAGAGTATCCGAGCATCTTGGTACCACTCTGATAGAATCAGTTCTTCGACTATGTAGTGGCCGTGAATTCAAACTCCTTAGGGCATCAAGGCCACAAACCGACCACCACTTTGAAAACTCACAATTTTTCTATGTTTGGAGCAGGAACAAAGCAGTGCAGAATGGCAATTGTCAAAGGACGAATGTCACCAAAGGTAAGTTCCTCAAAATCTCCATTTTCTTTTGTTTTCATCATGCATCACTACTATTCATACATCTCATTTACGTAGATTAACTCAGGGTAGAACTATTTCGCCTAGGGGGATCCAGCTTATAGTTTAGGGTAGAAGTATCCTTCGCCCAGATTGTTTTATGTAGCTTAATCCAGGTAGAACTGTTTCGCCTATGGGGATCCAGCTCATATTTCCAGATGGAAGTATTCTTCGCTCAGGTTGTTTTACGTAGCTTACCTCAAGTAGAATATTTTCTCCTAGGGGGATTCAGCTCATATTTCCGGGTAGAAGTAATCTTCGCCCAGGCTTGCTTTACGTAGTTTAACCCAGGTAGAACCTTTTTGCCCAGGAGATTCAGCATTTTATCAGTAATATAGGGTACCGACCCCTGGTTACATTTTCTTTTCAGTAATACAGGGCACCAACCCCTGGTTACATTTCCTTTCAGTAATACATGGCACGAACCCCTGGTTACATTTCCATATCAGTAATACAGGGCACTAACCCCTAGTTACATTTCCTTTTCACTAATATAAGGAACCAACCCCTTGTTAAATTTCCTTTTCAATAATACAAAGCACCGACTCCTGGTTACATTTCCTTTTCAGTAATACAGGGCATCAACCCTTGGTTACATCTCCATATCAGTAATACAGGGCACCAAACCCCTAGTTACATTTCCTTTTCAGTAATACAGGGCACCAACCCCTGGTTACATTTTGTTTTCAATAACACAGGATGCCAACCCCTGGTTACATTTCATACCAGTAATACAGGGCACCAATCCCTAGTTACATTTCATGTCAGTAACACAAAGCACCAACCCCTGGTTACATTTCCTTTTCAGTAATACAGGGCACCAACCCCTGGTTACATTTCCTTTTCAGTAATACAGGGCGACAACCCCTGGTTGCATTTCCTTTTCAGTAATACAGAGCACCAACCCCTGGTTACATTTTCTTTTTAGTAATACAGGGTACCAACCCTTGGTTATATTTTCTTTTCAGTAATACAGGGCGCCAACCACTGGTTACATTTCATATCAGTAATACGGGGTGAGGACCCCTGGTTACATTTCCTTTTCAGTAATACAAGGCACCAACCGCTAGTTTTTTTTTCCAGTAATATAGGGCGCCAACCCCTGGTTACATTTCATATCAGTAATACAGGGTACCAACCCCTAGTTACATTTCTTTTCCAGTATATGGTGCACCAATCCCTGGCTGTATTTTTCAACATAGGGTACACCATTCCCTAGTTGATTTGATTTAAATGCGGGGTACATCACTCTGTGGTATCATTGTTAATATAGGGTACATCATTCCTTAGCCATATTTTCCCAACATAAGATACACCAATCCTTAGTTGAGGCACCATTTAGACAATCAGGGTATGCCATTCCTAAAGAATCGTGATTTTTCCAGGTTGCACCATTACAGACCTTTTTATTGCTTTCAACAATGAAGTAGTTTAGAGTTTTTATTACAAATAACTCACAAAATTTTCCTAGTGAAAACTGCGACAGAAAAATACCGTCTATTTGTTTATTTTTAGTGTCTGAGCAGGTTTTACCTCGAGGCTCAAGGTTCGAGATGAACAAAAGAAGAAGTCTCAATCCAAAATAAAAAATAAAAAAGAGTGGCAGAAGTGAATCCAAATGCAGAAGCAGATGGAAAGGATATGGACTGCTCAAGACGACTGAAGTTACGAGCTTTACATTTCCCGTTTTGATCGGAAGAAGCCGTAGAAGAATGAACTAGCACCTGCAGCTAGATAGCATCAAGGTTCATATCAGAGTTTGCGTGAAGAACCAATCAAGACTCAAGTCAAGTTTTAGAAGAATTATAGATAGGAATCTTGTAACTGATAGCTGATAGGCTTGTTTAGTTTCTTTTGATTTTGATGTAATAACAGGACCACAGACCGGAGCATCGAGGGATGCTCACTCGACTCTCCAACTCATCATTCACCATTTCCTTCTTCCTCCTTGAAGTACACACGACTTGATTCCCTTATAATCCGGGATATGTAGGCTGGTCAAAACCAAGACTCGGTTGTACCCTTTTCTTTTATTTATTTTTTTCTCTTAAATAATGATTTGGTCAAAAAATTAGTCACATGGCTCACCTTGTTTTTGCTTGAAAACTCTTCATGTGTTTCAAGTAAAGAGGGGCATGCTGTGAGCACCTAATATTTTAACTATGCGTGAATTTGGTTTCCAATCATCTCACCAATACCTCATTTCCCACTTCCCCCACTCACACTCTCACTTTCCCCATGCACTTTCCTCACATAATCCCTTCACCAACACACACGGATACTCACGAAAAAATAAGTTTCATCTCCACCCCAAACACATACAACAAAAAGTCAAAAAAGGGGAGGAGGAAAGTCAAAAAGGGGAGGAGGAAAGAGGGGGACAACACGAGAAAATGGGAGTAAAAAGAAAAGAAAGAGAGAATAAAAAGAGCATTGATGCTCATTAAAAAAGAAAAAGAAAGAAATAGCAGCCCCTTTTTCTTCTTCTTAAAGCAGCGAAAAAAAGGAAAGGGGACAACTCCTCCAAAAAAAATAAAATAAAAGATGAGCGGCCTTAGCTTCTTCAAAATCAGCACCTAAAACCCACCCCAAAGATCATAGCAAAATCAGCTGTTAAAACAGCAAAATCAGCTGCAAAACCAACTACAAAAGAACCACCAAACTTCCCAAAAATAACCGCGAAAACCACAAAATAGCAGCTGAAACATACCTCAAACACTACCAACAAGAGGTTGTTGTTGACGTCGTCATCGAGGTTTCGGGTCAAAGGTACTTGTTCGTAGTTTTCTACCTTCAAGATTGATTGGTGCATTCTCTCTGTAATACAACGGTTGAAATTTTTTATTAATACAGTGAAGAAAGTTTTACTCCACTAAAGGTTTGCTATATCCTTCATTTTCTGTCTAAATAAATGTTTTAAGCTCTTGTTTAGTTCTTCTGTGTAAATGATATGTTTTTCGATGCCACAAGTTATTATATTGTTTATGTAATTTCATTATGCTTTAGATTAATGTTTTAGATTTCTTTTTGTCTGATTCAAGGCAATTGATTAATAAGTTACCTAGATAAAATTTTGTATAACTTGTAGTAAGATTTAATCTTCTTAGAAAAATTGAATAATGAAGATTTTATGGCCGGCAAGTGGATTGTTAGACAAGATCATTGTGCCATTGGGATAGTTGGATATGTTATGAAAGGGTTGGTGTTGAGCTAACATTTGTCATGATAATAATTAAACTATAGGACTGATTAGGACTAATTGGACCCGGTAGATTTCTTAAAAAGGGTGCATTTGAGCTTTAATTTCCTTTGAAATATTCACTATCCCATTAGCATATAACTAGAGTACATAACGTCTTTCATAATAATTATTTATCCATAATCAACGGCTTTGCAATAATCTCAAAAATTAGTTTAGAAAAAAAAATAATTCATAATAATCGATAGTATGATTTAGGCGTGTATTAATTGATAAATTATCATGATTATGTAACGCATGACATAGTTATGATTTCCAAAATTTAAATTGAAGTATGCGTTCCCTCAACTTTGGGCAAAACAATCTTAGTATAATAAAATGTTATCAATTGTGTATACGTACGCGTGACATGATTTTGGCATAATAAACAAAACAGATTCACACGTGATTCGTTTCAAAGATAATCTCATATTTTAATGATTAAAAGCAGATAGATAAAACATGAAAACCAATAAACTACAGTTTATCCAAAATTAATTCAAGCTAAGTTGTAGTCAATAAAGAGATCGTGCTAGAATCACGGGACTCGGGGAATGCCTTATACCTTCTCCCCAGCCAATAGAATTTCTTAATCGAACTTTGTTTTCGTAGGCCAATAATAAAAGAGTCAAATCTTCCTTTGAATGGGGATTCAAATGAAAGGTGACTTGGAACACCGGCAAAAATCAATTCCAAGTGGCAACTCTATTAATAAAATAATCCCTACTCAAGTTTGTCACTTTAATTGGAAAAACTCTTTAACCCACAATCCATAATATGCATAACATACATATCTTTTGGGGGGTAAAAGGAGGTGTGAGAGTGTATTCATGTTTGGGTTGTGCCCGGGCTCCTATAAGCCCAGAAATGACTGTTAAGCTTCGAGCTTCCATATCTAACATGTGGTAACAGTTTATGTGATCTAATTGAGCTACGATAGCACACTTTGCACATGCCCAATACATTAGCATGTTATTTACACCAATCCAGGGATAGGAGAATCTTATTTCATTTGTTATATACATGTACGCTTGCTTTATTGCTTCTGTATGATATTTTGGACTGGGGCATTGCGACTATGCCAGGTGGATTATGTTATTGGCACGTGAGTTGTCCGTGCAGCATATGAGTTGTCCGTGCGGATCCACTTTGATATTATTGGCGCGTGGGTTGTCCGTGCGGATCCACATATTGATATTATTGGCACGTGAGTTGTCCGTGCAACACGTGAGTTGTCCATGCAGATCCATATATTGATATTATTGGCACGTGAGTCATTCGTGCGGATCTATATATTGATATTATTAACACGTGAGTTATCCGTGTCGCACGTGAGCTGTCCGTGCAAACTCTGTTGTTAGCATGTGAGTTCCTTGTGCAGCATGTGAGTTGTCCGTGCAGTGTGTGAAACTAGTATTTTCTTGATCATTTATCTGATTTACTTGTTTTCTTTCCCTTACATGCCATAATACTGTTGAGCAAGGTAGTTGAGAACCAGTGCACATGCACACATGGGTATATGTTAATCAAAAAGGATAGAATTGTACTGATTTAACTAGTGACCTCAACAAATTAAGCTTCATGTACCTTGCCTTATGTATATGTGATACTTATTGAGTTGGTTGTATTCACACTACATCCTGTACCTCGTGTGCAGATTCAGGTATTTTCGGGCACGGCGGTTGTTGATCGTGGAATCTACCTGTTCGGAGATCATCGAGGTAGCTGCTTGGCGTCCGCAGACCTTGATCCTCTTTTCTCTATCTTTCGGTTTTATGTATTTAGTCTTACTTTTCAGACAGTGTACTAGACAATGTTGTTATATATAGATGCTCATGTACTCGGTGATACCCATGTTTTGGGGATTTTTCGTATTTAGTTTTGATCTTATCCAGTTTATTAGAGCTTAAATTATTAAACCTGTTTTAGCTCATCTTAATTTCAAAGATGCTGGCAAATGAGTTGTCGGCTTGCCTAGTTTCAAGTTAGGCGCTATCACAACAGGTTAGGTTTTGAGTCGTGACATAGATAGGTCTATAAGTATTTTCTTCTATTCTATTCGAGCTAAGCTAGATCTAAATAATACGAAATAGTGGAGGGAATCCATTTATCACCGTTTATGAAGTTCCTAATGATGAAGTTCGATGCAACCTTTGGATCACTAGTGACGATTGCCCACTTCATACGTCCTGTAGT
Organism: Nicotiana obtusifolia; assembly: GCA_002018475.1. Classification (NCBI taxonomy): domain Eukaryota; kingdom Viridiplantae; phylum Streptophyta; class Magnoliopsida; order Solanales; family Solanaceae; genus Nicotiana; species Nicotiana obtusifolia. Next base: position 137,410 of record MCJB01048574.1, read on the forward strand.
ATTTGCACCAGCTCCTCTATTCATGTACTCCAGATAATATGGGTGAATTAGGGCTTTGCATTAAACTCTATCCATCCGTTTGAATTTATTAAAAGGTCAATTTCACTTTGCATGACCACTGTTCTTGAGTAATTACCCTCACGGTCGTCCTAGATACGTCATAACATTTTTATCCATTTTCTCCAATTCTGGAGTTGCTTTTATGGTGTAATTTCGCAGCACAATTCCAGTTGGCTAATCCTTTTCTCTTTGGTGTATTGTGATTGTATCGTTCTATCTAGGAATTGGCACACACACTTCAATGATGTAATTTTGGAACACCGCAGCTTCTTTGCCACAAATAAAGTCAATGGTTCCCAGAGCGTGATAATCCCTATAAAATTATTTGTGGTCTTTTGTGTATAGGTCATCTTGATTACTGGTAAAAGCTAATCAATTAATGAGATTTAAATGAGGTATAGATTCTATAGTTGAAGTGAGTAAATAAAAATTATAGACTTATGCACTGTTGCCGTGTAATAAGTCTTGATGCCATAACCGTAGTTTTTATTCCCCAATATTACTGTATTGTCGATGCCTTCTCTTATGAGAATTGTATAGTTTGGACTTTCATTTTTATAAGATTGGGGTGTATTCATTGATCATGTTTCTTTTTTTTTTTCTTGATTAATTTTTGTGTATATGGGTTGCACGTGTACATCACACGTCAATCATTAGAACATTGTATAAAAGGGTCTTTATAAGATTGGAGTGTATTCATTGATTATGTTTTTTTTAACTAACTTTTGTATACATGCGTTGTACGTGTACGACACGTCAATCATTAGAACATTGTACTGACGGAGAGTTAATCGTCGTAATGCAATTGACATGACAAAAATGATACAGTCCTTTAAATAAATACTAAAAGTCAATTGCTTTCCTTATAATTTAATTAAAGGGTTGTTGCATTTTTTCACGTCAATTCCTTACATTAATTAATTCTTCGTGTACATATTGTTTTATTCGCTAACATGTCAATTTTTAATAGCTTTAGGCTTTGCCTATAATGAAAAGAAAAGAACATACTTTCAAGCATCAAAAAGATTCATCATTTTAAAGATGAAGAGAAGAATATTAGTCCAAAATTTTGGATACCACCTTCTAGTTTTTTTTATTTTTATTTTGATATCTTGAAATAGAAAAGCTTCTGATTGTTAGGGAGCTCTTTCCCTTCTTAGTGGGCCTATGTAACGCGAAAATTTGGATTGCATTGTTTAGAACATTGCAATATAATTGTGTTGCCACAGATAAAGTCTATGGTGCCCAATACTGGATATTGTTCGCTCAAGCTTGCGTACGGGTCCCATGATAGCCCTCGAAACAACACCGGTAAATAAATCAGCTTCTACCACAAATTCTACGGCTTGATACTTCCATGGTCCAATTTCATTCCTAAAAGTGATGTCTCGGGCTGTGAACCTTGCCCTTTGATAACTTAAAAGTGAAATTAAAGCACAATATGACTAATAATGAAATCTAAATCAGGTACTACTATATATTAGTGAGTAAATAAAAAGCATAGACTGGTCCACTGTAGTATGTCTGGATGCCATCGCCAAAGCTCTTGTTCCCTGTTCTTATTGTGTTGTCCATCCATTCTCCAATTAGAACTATATTGGTCTTCCATGTCTCAATTTGAATATGGTTCTATGCTATGAGTTGAGGCTGCAAATATTGCACCCGGTGAAATCTCCGGACCCGTCGAGGTTGTTGGCTTACTCCAGTACCCGTTAAGACGATTAACCAAATAGTTATACAATCAGCCACGTCATAGCTGCAGACACTGTCTGCCTTTGCTGCACTGTATTGCAGCCAATAAAATCTGGTTAGTGAATAGGCAAAACCAATAGTATGATACATTTCGTTATATTATCTACGTAGGAATCTGGTTTGTGTACAACATATGCTTTATTTTGCTGCGGAAAAGAGAGGACGAGTCTCTTCGCATTAGTTCCTCATAATCTTTTCTCTCTTTGATAGTAACGCAACTTAGAGGCTTGAATCTAGACGCCATTTTTCTTTGCTTTGTTTATTTATACTTTCCTTCATTAACCAATGTAGACTTTGAATGTTCCCTTTTTTAACTTCGTGTATGAATGAAGAACGTTGTAGTTGTGGGTGATTGTCGTTTTTTCTTTAGAAATATCCAGATGGTTTTATATATTTTTGAAAATAATTTATACTTTAGTTTTAGGATTATGGCCTTTTTGATCATTTTTCATCTCGTACTTTTCTTTGTTTAGTTGCAGTATATACACAATTTACAGTACTCTCTCTCGCTCTCTCTTTATGATGTACAAATTGTTTTCAGCCGAAAAGTGATGTATTGGTCTATAAAGCATCGTCGGTTGACACCTTTTAAAATGAAGACAAAGCATAATCAAATTATGAGATCTAAATGAGGTATATATATTCTATGGTTAACGTGAGTAAATTAAAAATATAGACTTACCGAATGTTGTCGTGTAATATGTCTTAGATGTCATCGTCAAAGTTTTAATTTTCGTTAGTTTTTATGTATGTGCATTGCACGTGAACAACACGTCAATCATACGAATATTGTGGAGAAGAAGAGTTAATCGCTGTAAAGCAATTGACTGGCAAAAATACTACAATCCTTTATATTAATGCTAAAATCAATTGCTTTCCTTAAAATCTAAATGGTTGTTGCATTTTTTCATTTCAATTGTTTACATTAATTAATTCTTCTTGTATATAATTTATGACACGTCAAAACAAAAAAAAAACTTATAATGAATATTTCAAATCGAGAAAAGAAAAGGACTAATATAAAAACTGGTGAAGCTCTTTGATAATCAAATTATCTGGGAGAAGAGTGGTAGATTATGAGTTTCTCAAGCACAAAATACATGCAATATGGAGACCCACAGATCCTCTGTCCCTAGATGATGTGGGGTTCGATGACTAGCTAGCTATAGGATCAGAATTCCTCAGCGTGAGAAAATGGGAGCGCGGCCCAAGTCTGTTGCTTCAGTTCCTCTGAGCCTGTTAATCGGGCCAGGCCAGCACAATTACAGTCCGGTTCGACTCGGTTTAGTCCGGGTCAACCCGGTATGCTAGGAGTGGAACGGGTTGGGGATTGTTGGGGTGAGCCGGGCACGCACGAACATATTTTGGTAGCCGGTGCCTTAGAACCCGATTAGTTTCGGTTACCCTTTATCGGATTTTTACCGTACTACAACACGGTCCGGCCCAGTTAACGTTATAAATTTTTTTTTAAAATTTTTTTGACCTTTGCCAACGGTCAAATTCAAAAATGACTGTCGGGCAACGGTCATTTTTTACAAAAATAGCCATTTCGGCATATACCCTTAAGAAAATAGCCCCCACCCCTAATAATTGATAAATTAAAATTTTAGCCTTTTTAAAACTATAAATAGCCCTCCTTTTTCATTTTTTTCTCACAATTTGGTCTCTTACTACTCTAATTCTCTCTCAATTCTCTCTTGATAATATTGCGTATTGCTCTTAAATTCTCAATTACTAATTATTTCAAGTTTCATCAAATATTTACTTTAGTCACTAAAAAAATTATAATTATCAAATATCAAGTATTCAAGTGAAATGTGATATCAATATTCAATATCATCAAATATCAAGTATCAGTCTATCAACTGAAGTTTGATATCAAATTTAGTGCAGCATCCGAAATCTCGATATGCTCATTCCATCTCTTTCTCTTCTTTGATGTACATTTTTATTTTATTATTTAGAATTATTAATTTAATTTCTTAATTTAATTTACATAATGAATATATTTAGAGCAGACAAAAAAGCGTGTACTAGTAGGGGTGGTAGTAATAAGAGTAAAACTTCTAAAAAATCAAGAGGTGGTGCTGGTTCTTCTAGTAGCTTTACACATACTTCTAAAAGTTCACCTATTTAAATGTAGATTATGAACAACTTCAAGAGAATTATGATATAGATGATAATTTAAATGATATTCAATCACCTGATAATCTTGATACACCACCAGCTACAACTGGTAATGCTAGTCAAACATAAAATACTAGGAGTGGAGGTCGTGGTAATACAGGTAGGTCTCCCCTCCTATTAAGAAGAATCGAAGATTAAGAAGTAACTATTGCAATTTTTTTGAAAGACTCGAAGATAAAAATTATGTAAAATATCAAATTTATAAGGAAGTCTATAAACATGAGACTGGAGGTAAGGCAGGGGGAACGGGTCAACTTCATAGGCACATGGTAGATAACCACCCTATTGCATGGGGTGCTGATGAGGAAGGTGGGCAACAAAAACTTAACTCCGGTACTGGCAATTTAATGGGTAAATATGATATAGTGATAGATCGGGAAGAATTAGCTAAAAGGATTGTTTTAGATTGCTTATCTTTTAGTTTTGCTGCTTCACCATATCTTGTTACTTATATTTAAAGAATTTATAACCCTTTGTTTAAAGGTATTCATAGAAGTACATGTAGAGCTGATATCTTTAGGCTTTTTGGACAATATCAGATATATATTCGTTATTTGTTCGCCAGTCTTTCTTGTAGAGTTTCTCTTACTTTTGATATTGGTTGTGCTGTTAATGGAAATGATTATTTTACTGTTACATGCCATTGGATAGATGATAATTGTTGTATGCAAAAACGTATTATTTTTTTTAAATATGATGAAGATCAAAGTCATAATGGTGCATTTATAAGTAATATTATCCATGAAGTTGCTATATTTTACAATCTTTCAGAAAAATTTTTGTGTATGTCATTTGATAATGCTTCTAACAACAATGCTGCCATTACAATATTAAAATTACATCTACACCCATCACTTCCTGAAATATTTCATGTTAGGTGTGCATGTCATATTTATAGTTTAATTGTGAAGAGTGGCCTTAAATTATTTAGAGATTAAATCACTTTAGTTAGAAGAGCTGTTGTTGTAATTCAAAGAAATAATAGAAGTGCTAGATTAAATGCATTTAAAGAAAAATGTGTACAATATGGACTAAAACCAAGACTCATGCCTGAAGAAATAGTTACTAGGTGGAATTATACTTATTTATTCTTAAGATGTTGTTATAAGTATAAAATGCCTATAATTGAAGTTGCTAATTCTTATTGTACCGATCCTAACCGTTTGTTAATATCTAGAACTTGGGATGTCATTGAAGATGACAAAAATTTTATGTGGCTACACTTGAGTTTTCTGGAGCTCATTATCCTACTATTCCAAATGGTTTAGTTCATATTGCTAAAATTTCTTTTTTACTCCTTTATTTGGAGAAAAAAGAAGTATATACTTCTGTTGTTGAATCTATACTAGATAAATTTAAAAAATATTTCTACTCAATTCCTCCTATTTACCTAATTGGTGTTATTTTAAACCCTTCTACTAAAATGGCCATTTGTCGCCAATTAATTACTGCTTTATATGTTTATATGGATAATGGACCAACTGAAACCCCTGATAGTGAAAATCGTATTTCTGATCTACACAAATATTTACAAAACTTTATATAATTATTATGCTAACATTGTTGATGCTTCTGCTGCTGTAGATGCAAATATTCCTTCAAGTTCAGTTTCAACATCTGGGACTGGTGCTTTGGAGGATAATAATGGTGTTGAAAATTATTTGATTTGATCTACAGTAGGAGAGCATCAACAAACCAGTAGCAGGGATATTGATGAACTCCAATTCTACTTGCAAAAGTCACCAGAGACCCGCACAAAGGAATTTCTACTGCTGGATTGGTGAAGGAGCAACTCAAATCAATTTTATGTTCTTTCGGCCATGGGTCGATACATGGTAAATGTGCCTATTTCAACAATCGCATCAGAGAGCGCATTTAGCCAAGCAAGGCAGCAACTAAGAGATACCTGTCATTCATTAGGCAACAACACATTAAAATTTTTAGTGTGCTTCAGAGATTGGATAAGATCAAAACGGCGAAGTCAAGGGCGTGAAGTGGTAGATGAAACGGAGGACCAAGAAATTGGAGATATAATGGTTTATGGTTCCGATTCAAGCAATGTCGGAAACCAAGAACTTCATGGTGACATGGATGAACTTATAAAAATGATGCAAAGCATGTGATGTACTCTTTCTTATTTTTTGTAATTGTTGTAAACTTTTAATTTGCAAGTTCAAAAATAAAAAAATTAAAATAGAACTTGCAAATTAATTTGAAGTATTATTTATTATTCAATGAAAATATAAAATGAAAGTCTTCTGAGCTTGATCTTTACATTTTGCCTATTGGTCTTATTAAATAATTTTTTATAGCCACTTATTTCCAATTTTCAATTTTAAAATTTTAAAATTCAAATATCAAATTAAAACTTTAAACTTTAAAGTTTAATGCAAACACTTAAGTATCAATAATATTGAATAAGAAAAATAAAATATACCAAAAAAAAAAAGAAGAAGAAGAAAATAAGTAACCTGGCCGGATCCGGACCCGTTAAGCTCGAACCCCGACAGGCCCTAATTAGACCGGAATTTTCCAACCTGTTTATCCAGCCCACTAATCAGCCCAGAACAATAATCGAACGGGCTATTTTTTTCGTGTCCAGCTAGGACCAGCCCATCCGGTTAACACGTATCTGTTCCTCCATTGCCACTCTGTATAGTTTACACATGTCCATTCAATAATTTATTGGACGAGATTTATTTTGTTAACTAATATTGGTTTTAACTATGGTTACCAACAGTTCTCTTTCCTCTCTCTTCCCTCTTTCCTTTCACTGTCGTAGCAGGAAACCTTCCATCGCTCCCAATTCTCTCAAGAAAATAGAGCAAGTAAATGCAAACATCTATTTGTAATTTTATATTAACCAAATAACTAGAAAACTACAATTTTATAATATCTTATACCTCTGAAATTGTTGTCACGTACATGAACAAATGGGAAGAATCTCAACAGAGAAATGCTGAAACGCAGAGAGTAGTCTCAGTTGAAGATTACAGTGATAAATGTAAAACAAGAGAAAAAAATAACCCAAGAAAAAACATAGTTGATCTCATAAGAGAAACACAAATTTTGCATCAGTGCATCAACCCTTTTTTTATTCTTCCCAATTTTTATGCCCTCTTTAGGTTTTATAGTTGGCCTTCATAGTTTAAAAAATCCCAAGTTAAAAGATTTTCTTTTCTGGAGATGACAGCAAAACTTGTCCATCACCATTGCCGTCAAAACCAAGCTTTAAAATAGTCCAATGCTTCTCATTCCTTGGATTTTTTAAATTTTATAACCAAGTACATCTTTTTGGTTTTGCTCTTCTCTTCTTATTGAAAGACTTGGGATAAAATGCGTTTTCTTTTCTTATAGTGGTGTGAAAATAGTGATTTCTGTATAGGGTAAAATATGCTATGACATGTGGTCGTCCGAGAAGGGACACGTGAAACCCAAGACAGGGGGATGGCTAAAGACCGAATGCAACTGTTTCATTTGTCACAGAAAAGAATAACGCTCATAAAGATGTGATAAATTTTCTTCTCCCGGTAGAATTTAATAGAGAATATTCCATGGCATTAGGAACAGTTACACATTACAAGGAATTTGATATTTATGTTCACCGTTATATCTTCATCAATGCCCCTCATAATTGACATTAAAGAAGGGCACAACCCTAAGACCTTCTTCATAGCTATAAATTGTAAGCTCAGTTGTCATTCTAAAGGACACGAATTTTCTGGCAAACTTATGCTATACTCTATACAAAGCTCAATCTAATCTTATCTTCTTATTTTTTGATTTCTTTATTGTTGTGCTCGGAAACCCTATTCCCCGAATTGTTGCTTCTACTGTTTCGTTTATATCCCAAGGCTAAGTATTGTGTAATTCTTCGATTATTTATTTATTTCAGGGTCATATTAATTCACTTATCTAGAAATCACGTATAAATTCACTGTACCATTTTACGGGTAAACAGTTTGGCGCCCACCGGGGGCCCTAGATAGCCGTATAATTATATTGATCTTTTCCTTTTTTACTAACGTGTTTTGATTGTTTTTGTCTTAGAAAAGATCATAAGGCATGACAAAAAATACTGTTAATGACATGCACAACCCCGAGATTCGAGGGGATCAGCCTCATTCCGAGGACTCAATCAGTGACACCCATAATGAGGGGAATGACGCTACACTAGTGCATGACAGGCAGTATCCTCGACATGTTCGGGGGACCGCTCCCAATGACGCTGATGAGGAGCATGTTGTCGACGCGGTAAGGGTCTTGCAAGAGCAACAAGTGATCATTCTAGGGCACCTCACGCGACAGGATAAAGTTATGACGAAGTTGAAGCAAGCATTGTCGGGAGCTTTAAATAATGCAAACAGACGAGATCTGATTCCTCCCGAGGTTCCCACAAATCAAATGACACGGAGGATCGACAACAACACTCCCAGGGGTGAAATTGACTCCGATGGGGCAGGGGGAATGAATCCGGCTTTAACAACGAGAATGATCCTTTCAAGAATGAACTTTTACGGTTCATGAGGGAAGTGAACGCTCGCATGGACCAGATCCCGGGCGCGCCACCAGAGCTGAAAGGTCCGGACTCGAAAAAGTACACTCAATTGCCATATAAGCCAAGTACGGCACCAAAGTTAATCCCCAAGTGGTTCAGAATGCCTAAAGTGCCAAAGTATGACGGAACTTCAGACTCCTAGGAGCATATTACCACCTACACAACAACGATAAAGGGAAATGAGTTAGCCCCTCACGAAATTGAATCTGTGCTGTTGAAGAAATTTGGAGAAACCCTCACGAGGGGAGCCTTGACATGGTATTCGCTGTTACCCGAGCATTCCATAGATTCCTTTGAAGTGCTTGCGGATTCTTTCATCAAGGCTCATACCGGGGCAAGAAAAGTATAGGCCCGAAAGGGTGACATATTTAGGATTGCGCAAGGAGAGTCCGAGCTGCTATGAGAGTTCGTTACCCGATTCCAGAAGGAGAGAATATTGCTCCCGGCTGTGCAGGAGAATGGACGGCTGAGGCGTTCACCTACTTGAATCCGAGGAGTTCAAATGCTTCCCAAAAATTGAAGGAAAGGCTACTCGAGTTTATAGCAATGACCTGGACGGATGTCCACAACCGGTACGAATCAAAAATAAGGATCGAAGATTATCAGGTTGGTTTTGTGTCGTCGACTAAAGGACAAAAAAAGAACAGGGAAAAATCAAAGGATGATTATGACGCGGACATGCCGACTTCGAGGGGCTGATTGTTTCCCGACGAACGAATCGAAGGCCGCAGAAGAGGTTTGCGGACAGCAGACAAGTTCACCGTTGATCTGAGGACTAATTGCGATCGAAAAAATCGATCACTACAGGATAAAGAAGTGCCAGGATCGCAGGATCCTTCTTACCTCAAATTATCATAATACAACTTCAACGTCAGTATAGTGGAGTTGGTATCGGCCATGAGAAACATCAAAGAAGCACGGTTCCCAAAACCGATGAGATCTAATTCCAGACAGCAGGATCCCAACTTGTGGTGTGAATATCACGGGACGAATGGGCATCAGACAGGGGACTGTTGATATCTTCGGGAAGAAGTGGCAATATTACTGAAGAATGGTCATCTCAGATAATTCTTGAGTGATCGAGCTAAGAACAATTATGGTCATAAGCGAGACAACATGGAACCTTTGAAAGCAGGAGAAGATCCCCCGCGTCAAATAATCAACATGATCTTCGGAGGGAACGGGATTAATGGGGTCACCTTTTCAGCAGCAAAGAAGACAAAAATATCAATAACGCATAGAAAAAGGCTTCGGGAAGATGATATCACTTTTATGGAGGAGGACGCAGACGGATTGCTGGTACCACACAACGACGCACCGGTAATTTCTTTAAATGTGCTAGATTTTAAGATTAAACGTGTTCTTGTGGATCCAGGGAGTTTGGCTAATATCATACAATGGAGAATATTGGACCAGGCTAAACTCACTGGAAGCATTATTTCGGCCACAAAGCTCCTCGCCGGATTCAACCTCGCAAGTGTGACAACTCAGGGAGAAATTTTATTACTCACAAATGCTGAAGGAGTAATGAAAAGAACTCTTTTCGAAGTGGTAGATGGTGATTTGGGATACAACATCATTTTAAGAAGGCCATGGTTGCACGAGATGAAAGCTGTACCATCAACGTACCATCAATTGCTGAAGTTTCCAATGCCCGAGGGAATTAAGCAGATAAGGGGTGACTAACTGACGGCAAGGGAGATGAATGCAATTTTGGTCTCCAGTAGCAAAGGAAAGGAACACGTGGCATAGCAATTACAGGGATCGAAACCTACTCCTGAACTAGATGAAATTAGCCAAGCGTCGGAAACTATCAGGTGCCAAGATATTTACAAGTTCCAGAAAAGACCGATGCAACGAAGTCCACAGCAGAAGAGCTGGAGCAAGTGGCATTGTTCGAAGAATTCCTAGAAAGGAAATTCCACTTGGGGACAGGGCTGCACCCAAAACTCAGGTCCGATTTCATTAAATCCCTTAAATCTAATACTGATTGTTTTGCATGGTCGCATGAAGATATGATAGGCATCCCGACAGAGGTAGCCGTACACAAGTTAGGCTTGGATCCTAACATACCTCCGATAAGACAAAAGAAGAGCCCAATCGTCAAAGCCAGGAATAAATTCGTCAAGGAAGAGGTAACCCGCTTACTTAATATTGGTTCGATATGAGAGGTAAGATATCCAGACTGGCTAGCAAATATAGTAGTAGTTCCTAAGAAAAACAATAAGTTTCACATGTGTGTAGATTAAAAATATCTTACAAAGGAATGCCCGAAAGACTCGTTCCCTCTGCCAAACATCGATCAAATGATTGATGCCACGACCGAACACGAAATAATGAGTTTCCTCGATGCTTATTCCTGGTACAACCAAATAAAGATGAACCCGGAAGATCAGGACAAGACTTCGTTTATCAAAAATTTGGGTATATATTGTTACAATGTGATGCCCTTCGGGTTGAAAAATGTTGTAGCCATTTATCAGCGGCTCGTGACAAGTTGTTTGAAAATCAAATAGGAAAAACTATGGAAGTCTATATAGACAATATGCTCATTAAGTCTTCAAATGGAGGTGATCATCTTAAACATCTGCAAGAAACTTTCAACATTCTAAGGAAGCATAATATGAAACTTAATCCCGAGAAATGCACGTTTGGGGTCAGCTCTGGTAAGTTTCTTGCATTTCTAGTATCCCAAAAGGGGATTGAGGTAAACCTTGATAAGATCAAGGCCAATAAAGATATCCCGGACTAACTTTCAAATGTGAAGGAAGTCCAAAGGCTTACAGGGAGATTGGCAGCTTTGAGTAGATTCATTTCCTTGTCGTCAAAAAAGTGTCATCTTTTATTTGCACTACTCAAAAAGAAAAATAGTTTCGAATGGACCCCGGAGTGCCAGCAGGCTTTGAGGGATTTAAAGAAGTACTTCTCAAGCCCCCATTGCTTTCAAAACCAAAAGAAAGGAAACGTTGTTGGTTTACCTCACGGTCTCGAAAGTTGCAGTAAGTGCAATTTTAGTTTGAGAGGACGAAGGTACGCAATCTCCCATTTATTATGTTAGTAAAATTTTAATGGGAGCAGAAACTCGTTACCCACATTTGGAAAAACTGGCATTAGCTCTCATAGTCGCTGCTCGAAAGCTGAGGCCCTACTTCCAATGCCACCTGAGAGCCGTGATGTCTACTTTCCCTCTGTGGAACATCCTCCATAAACCCGAGCTCTCAAGTAGATTAGCCAAATGGGCCATCGAAATGAGTGAATTCGACATACAGTATAAGTCGAGGACTGCAATTAAGTCGCAAGTCTTGGCTGACTTCGTGGCCGGTTTTAGTCTGGGATTATTGCCTCTAGCAACCAAGGAAGCAATAATGGTGTCGGAATCGACATCAGGGGTTTGGACCTTATTTACGGATGGAGCTTCCAATGTAAAAGGGTCCAGGCTCGGTATAGTCTTAATCACGCCTTCAGGGGAAACCCTAAGGTAAGCCATCAGGATGGTCCATTTAACTAACAATGAAGCAGAGTATGAAGCTCTGATCGCAGGACTCGAGTTCGCCCGGGAACTTGACTCCGAGGTCATTGAAATCAAATGCGACTCACAGCTGGTGGTAAATCAGGTCTACAGGATCTTCGAGACCAAAGAGGAGTGCATGTAACGATACGTTGTAAAGATTCAAGCTCTGTTGGCGCAATTCCAAGAGTGGTCAATTACTCATATCCCAAGGGAGGAAAAGGTAGAACCAGAGCCATTGGCAAACCTAAGATCATCAACAGAAATAAAGGGATCGGAATCCAGGACGGTAGTACAACTGATGAACTCAGTCCTGAATACAGATGGTTACTACGAGGTAAATTCAACTAATCTGGTCTGGGACAGGAGGAAAGAAATTATCGATTATCTCGAACATGGGATACCTGAAGATCCCAAAATATCCCGGGCACGGCGCGCCAAAGCAGCGAGATATAGCTTCAAGGGAGCCAATTGTATAGAAAATCTTTTCAAGGCCCGCTGGCTCGATGCTTATGAGCGGCAACACTCGGGCGTAGATTCCTTAGTGCTGAAGTTGGTAAGGGCAGGATATTACTGGCCCCGCATGGAACAAGACGCCAAGGACTTCGTACAAAAGTGTGATAAGTGTCAACACTACACGCCACTGGTGCATCAACCGGCAGAACCCTTACATTCGGTCCTATTTCCTTGGACGTTCATGAAATGGGGGATGGATATCGTCGGACCACTATCACTAGCTCCCAGAAAGGTAAGATTTTTATTAATTTTGACTGACTATTTTTTCTAAGTGGGTGGAAGCAGGTTCTTATCAGAAAATCGGAGAACGTGAAGTGGTGGATTTCTTGTGGGAAAATATAACTTGCAGGTTCGGAATACCAAAAGAGATAGCATGCGACAATGGACCACATTTTATCGGCACAAAAACTACAAAGTTCCTCCAAGATTTAAAAATAAAAAGGATCACATCTTTACCCTATCATCCAAGCGCAAACGGTCAAGCAGTGTCGACGAAGAAAGTGATTATTTAAAACCTCAAGAAAAGGTTGGAAGAGACTAAGGGAAACTGGCCCCAGGAATTACCCGGAGTTCTATGGGCATACTGAACTACGGCCAAGTCGAGCACAGGGGAAACTCCTATTTTCCTCGTGTACGGTGTAGAAGCTTTAATTCCGGTGGAACTAGGGGAACCCACCTTGAGATATTTCCATACAGATGAAGAATCGAACAACGAAGCAATTCTAGTCAACTTGGAACTGCTCGATGAACGCAGGACTTGGTGCATGTAATAATGGTACCTCAAAAGCAGAGAATGAAGCAGTATTATAATCGAAGAGCCAACCTCTGCTATTTCAAAGTAGGATACTTGGTCCTAAGGAAAGTAGCTCACAACACCCAGGAGCTCAACGCGGGAAAGCTAGGTCCAACGTGGGAAGGTCCCTACCGGGTTTCAGCTATCACCGAAAAAGGTTCATACGAGTTGAAAAACCAAAATGGAGAAAAGTTGCGCAGCAATTGGAACATGTACACCTCAAAAGATATTATTTCTAATGAACATTATCCGATCAGAAAGTATGCGCTGCACTCTTTTTCCCTTCGTTCAGTTTTTGTCCTAATTAGATTTTGCAGGCAAGGTTTTTAGCAATGTAGTAACAGAAAGCATACTACGAGAACAACATCAATAAGACTTTAATAGTAATGCACAAAAGAAAAGATCCACTTGGGGATGGTTAGATAATCTTTTGCTTTATAACAGATTCCGACTGGGAAGTTAAGTTTGTTATTGAGCAAAGATTACCCGATCTTTCACAAGCACAAACCACTAGAGGGTTGTTAGATAGTCCTTCACTTGATAGCATAAGTTCCTAATGCATTAGGGGAATCTTCGAAGATACAAGACTTCCAGTGTTCCAATTTGCACTCTTCGCATTCGAACATTGGTT